>PVJA010020000.1:0-37473 GCA_004027025.1 Myocastor coypus | reverse complement strand
TACAAAAAAAAAAAAAAAAAAAAACTTCCTCCTAGGAATGAAGAAACTATTGTTGGCTTGCATGGGTCACTCAAGCTGTTCCATGAATCGGAAACATGACAGCGCACAGCTCCACTCTTTGCCTTCGCGTGTCTAGTTAACATAATTAGCTTGTCTGTGGCACTTCTTTTGCAAACACCTGTGAAACTCAAATATGTCTGCATCCCTAGTAATGTATTTCTTCTGCACCTGTTAAGAGGAAGGAGGAACTTGTCAGGTCTGGTTGCTCTATCCCTCTGTCACAGGACAGCTTGAGCTGCAAAATGACACCTCTTGTGACGTGAACTTCAACGCCCCTAGCTGCTCTCATGCTTCATGTCTTCTTATCTGCTTGCTTGGAGCAGAAGTGCTAAGTATTGTATTCTAAGCAACAAAATGTAAAGTTTTTACTTATTCAATAGCAACAAGCTGAAAAACCATGAAGTTTATTCCCAGTTGCCAAGTTCATGAATGGGATGAAAGGAAAATAGATCCTAAGTTTAATATTCATTGAGGTTATCTGCTAAGACATTGGCTATATTTCTATTGTTATTCCTGAGAAACTGACACTTTCATTTCTGCAACCTAGCTGATATTTTCCCCAAAAAAGACAAAACCACTAAAGAACTGTATATTTTTGGGGAAAATGTGTTTGTTACCCTAGATTTGTTTGCAAGTTTATTTCCACATGAAAATATGCCATTTGGCCAGGGAGATCATTCAGTGTAATAAGTGCTTGCCTGGCAAGCACAAGGTCCTAAGGTCAATCCCTGGTACTACAAAAAGAAAAAAATATATATTTTATATATATGCTACTTGACAAACACATTCTGAAAATGATATTTTTATACTTAGTAATCATTTTTATATTTGAATATTTTATAATTAATATAAATCAATGAATATATAACTATTCACTATTTTATAAAACAAGGAAAATGTTGCTTTCATCTCCTAGTGAAAAATATAGCGTCACTAGCATTTATGAAAATGGTGAATTGCTATCCATATTGGTAAGATCAAAAACTCACACTTGTTAAGATTGTAATCAGTCTCATCAAAAATGTAAAATAAACCACAGACTTATTTTATATCTATATAATAGTGGGGCAGATAATAAGATAATCATGACAGGTACAATATTGAAAATGAATGGTATTAAGATGCTTAGGAGCTCCCATGACTGGTAAGCACTTAGCTTGCTAGTGATAATAACATCTGCACTTGTCAGCTTTCCCACTGCTGAGCAAATCCCCAATACCCAGAGCTTAAAGAGGAGAGGTCTGCTTTGCCTCCCTGGTTCAGAAGATGCAGTCAATGGTCAGCGGGTCCCAAGGCAGACAGCAGGGCAAAGCAGCTCACTTCATGACAGCCAAGAGACAAAGCAGTGGGGCAGTGCCAGACAGGAAGGGGCGAGGAGCCATTTACAGTGATCATGGTCACAACGGTCCATCACAGTGACACCCCAGAGTGTGCTGCCCTATTCCCCTAGATGGCTTTTAAAGAGTCAGTGTGATAGTGTAGTTTAATTTTCTCTTCATTGTAAACAAGCTCATACCAATGGGCAGAGTACTGTCCCATGAAGATGGTTGCAAAGAATTTTTGTCATTTGTTTTCTTTTTAAGTATAATATTTTATTTTCCTGATACTGACCTCCTGAATCAGACAGTAAACAGATCAATATTAATCTATTAATTATCACAAGTGAATGCATCACTGTATCCTAAATATTTTTGTATTCCTTTTACTAATCATCAAGTGAGTCCTGTAAGTGGTATAAAAAGGCATTCGGAGAGCAGCACAGCATAGATCTTTGCTCTAAGTACTGGATAAATTACTAGATATGCTAAGTTGGAGCACAAAGTAGCATGCTACATGCGGGAAGGACAGAGTCATACAAACCTGGAGCTTTATCAGGTTTTAGAAGGCAGCGATGTGTCACTGTTACACTCAGAATTCTGTTGCAAACTTCCACAGGTGTCCACAAGATTTTTCTTGAATAGATTACAGAGATATGGAGGTTTAAAGAGGAGATTCTTTGAGGTTGTTCATGATCCAGCATGGTAATAAGAATCAAAATTTTATGAAACACCAACTAATTTAGTCCAGCTTTAAAAAGTCAAAGCTTCATTTTGTTTTTTGTTTTACTTTTAGAATTAGAAACATCCACCTAGGAGGGCTGGCCACATAGCTCAATGGATTAAAGCACCTGCAAGCAGGTGCAAGGGCTGGAGGTTCAATGCCAGCCCTGCCCCCAGGGCCCATTGAGATGGCAATTGAGACTGTGCATGGTGGCATGCACCTGTAATCTCAGCTCTTGGGAGGCTGTACGCAGGCAGATCACTACAAGTCCCATCTAGTAGTGAGACCCTGAACACTCTGTAGACTCTTCTCTGAAATACAAAAAAAGAGAAATATCCAACTAGGAACCAGTGAAGCATAGCATCATTTTCAGGAAGGAAAGTCTGAGAACTGATTACATGCTTAGAAACTGATGTCAACTTTCTTTACTTTCTCTGCATACTGACTTTTCATAATAGAATAAATATGTGCAAGGGCAAACAGCAAGGAGACCTGAGGTACAGGCAAATGCAGTCGTACAGTCCACATGCAGAAGGCAGGAGTAAGACAGAGTTAATACAGTGTGAGTTGAGCATGAGAGAGCAGAGCATATCTCATGGTGATGTAACAACTTAGAACATTTCATTATTTTTGACCTTATGGTGTTCTGTTACAGATCCAGGCTAACCATTAACTGTAACTGTATTCTCTGTGTTCAACATCATAGAAGCTGCTACAGATACTTCAACCTCAGTCCTTTTAGTAAATTGCCTTGTTAGTTTAAATAACAAATGTCAGAAATGTATTTTCATTATCCCAAGAAAATACTTGAATTAGCATACCATTTTTTAAAGAAAAGAACTCTTATTGTTGAATTTGCGATGTGTTATAATGCATCTGCATTAATGTATTTTATAAAAACATTAATGCAGAATGAATTGGACATAAGAAAAATAGAATGGTTCCTCAGCACACATAGTTTAAAATCAGTGAAAACAAAGCATGTGTGGGAAAAGGGGATCTTTTCATCTGATGCATACTTGACATCACTCATATAAAATGATTGAACCGAAAATAACAAACCACAGAGAAAAGAACATAGCATAAATATAAGTTCAGCTCAGCACATAATGAAAAATGTATGCGTGTGTGTGTGTGTGTGTGTGTGTGGAGAGAAAGAGAGAGAATAATGGAGCCTCACAATCTCATAATAGTTTTATAATAATGATGATGGGGATGCAAAAGGAACCTACTTAGAAAACCTGATGGCCCTCACTAAAAGCTAACATGTCCTAGTCTTAAACATGATTCAGAAACAAAAAACAGATACTATTATTTTTCTTGAACTCAAGGAAGCTAAAATATTTTTTTTTTAGTTTTTATTTTTACTTATGTATTTGGTACAGGGTTGCACTACAGAACTCACACTCCTGGAAATCCTCCTGTCTTCAGCCTCCCCAGGGATAGGATTACAGGCATGTGCCACCCATCTGTCTAGGTGTTTGGCTCCATGTGCCTGGGAGTGGAGCTTAGTCCACTGAGCTATCCTACCAGCCCTAAATATTCTGGGTTATTTAAAAGAGTAATTTTGCTTTGCTAAAATATTTCATCATATGGAAGTTAATGTTAAAGCAATAAATCTCTGCTTCATTGTTATATTTATCTTTTCTGTCTTTAAAATAAAATGAAAAATTTCATGAAAAAAAGAAATAGATGATGAATAGGCCTGCTAATTCATGATTAATTAAGGAAAATACTGTCTTAAATTTACTGCTGGGAAAGAGTCAGCAAATAAAGGTTCCCCAAGAGTCTCCTTTTCTCATTAATGTTTTATGTTTATAAAGTTATGCATGATGATCTTGGTACATTCTCACAGTGAACAATGTACTATTTCTGATTACTTATTTGTATGATGGAGATTTAAATAACATCTTTCCTCTGTTCATTATGGAAATCACTTAATTCATAGATGTAAAGTGTTTAGAGTGGTTTGCTCAAAAGAAAGAAAATATACGCCAACAAGCCCTCAGAAATTGTTATTGTTAGCAACATTAGTATCATTTATGAAGTTGTTATAAGTCCTCTGCTGTTGTATTTTACTATTTACCCGGCATACTTCTATGGTCAGTTGTACATTTTCCATCCTGTGTCTTTAAAACCTTAGATGAATATTCCACAAGCATGACCGTCATTTAATTAATGCACTGTTAGCAGCAGTTAGTATAGTTGCGTAGAGTGCATGAAAGGTCTGAAATAATTTGCTTCCTTTTATTAATTTTAGACAGGAGATCAAGTACTGATGAAGCAAAAATTGAATACTTATAATGTTTCATAATGTATAAAAAAGTTTTCTATTTTAAATCCTAAAATGCTGAATGAAGGGAACCAACACAGTAATGTAAAAATTAAAGCCTTTTAAAAAGGGGATCACTAGAGGAAGTGTTTTATGAGTTGCATTTTCATGAAAAGATAATTTATAATTGTGACCACTGTCGTGAGGTACTAACATTCCTTCAAATTCAATGAATAAGCAGCATTTTCATTGCACTTCTGATCCAATTACTGCACTTGGAAGTCAATAGAATGAAGGTTGTATAGTCTTCAGGCCTCAGCCTCATCATTATGAATATTACTATTACTATCATTATTTATGTTTGTTGGGAGACATTTCAGGGACTATTCCATACCATAGTGCACACGCGTGCGCACGCGTGTGCACACACACACACACACATGCTTAAATGAACACTGAGGGAAAGTGACAGGTGGATGCACAGCACTTTGCACCGTGGACTTTTCCAGTGCCTGGTCGCCACTGGGCCACACCAGTTTCCACCTTTGACAGGAAGAAGCAGCGCACTGCAGGGCAGTTAGACAAAAATATGGGCTCATCTGTAGCAGCCCAGCTTTCAGAACTGGTGGTTGTGAAAACCTTGGAAGTCATTGTTTACTACTGGGTGTGAGGAATATCGGGCTGTGGCACTCTTTATAACTACTAGGAGGACAGTAGGCATTGTATCAAATACTGGAAATGTACTACTAATATATTTTGAAACTGCCACATTGTTATTTCTTATTAAATGTAATAAAAAATAGAAAAAAATTACTACTGATTATATAAACAGTAATCAATAACCATCTGAGAAACAAAGCACAATCACTCTGAACTATCACTTCATACTTCTTAGGGTGGCAGTTACTAATGACAAAAGATAATGACTCAAGATGTTAGGGAAAAGGAATCTTTATACAATGCTAGTGGAAATATAAAATTAGACAGCTATCATGGGATATATATGAGATTACTGAGAAAATTAGGAACAACTATAATATGATCTGTCAATCCTACTTCTAGGTATTTACACAGATGAAACAAAAACAATGTGTTGAAAGGATGCTCACTTCTGTGTTCTTTGCAGCACTGTACAGTAGCCAAGAAATGGAAACAAGCAATGTACCTGTCAATAGATGAATGGACAAAGACAATGCGCTGTATGATATTTCACTGTATTTCTCATATATGGGAACCATAATGTTATTCGATTCAAGCCTTCAAAACAATGTAAGCCTGCCATCTGCAACAATAAGTATCTAGAAGATAGCCCACTAAGTAAAATAAATCAGAGAAAAATATATACACTACATGATTTTATTTATATATGAATGTTAAAGCAATGAAATTCACAGAAACAAAGTGGAGAAAGTGGTTACCAAAATCTTTTCTTTTTTTTTAAATTTAGCAATGGTTATATTACATATTTTCATCATCGAATCAGTTTAGAGTAATAGATATAGGTGTATAAGATTAATCAAACAATTAAACATCAACACTTTCAATAAACATTAACTTTTTCTCCTTCTTTTTTTAACAGTTGACACATTGTATATTGTCCTCACAATAGTTATACAGAGCACAGTGTGTGAGCATGACTCACCTTCCTAATGATGCTACTAAAGAAAAAGAAAAAAAAATTCTCTTTAAATTAAGAGGAAGCAGATGCATACACAGTCCAATGTTCCACAATTGCAGTGGGTCACCAGTGAAACTTTCAATGTTGGAGGCTATTGGTCCAAGCCTCCTACAGCTCATCTCATCAGTCTAGCTTTGTGTTTCATGCCTCATAATTAAGCTTTTTTTCTGGGTGATCAAGAGCAAGTCAAAGCAAGACCTGTATATATATCTATATCTATATATATATATATATATATATATACCTATATAGATATATATATATATATATAAATATATTTTGTATCTGCCAAGGTCAAGGTCAAATCCCCTCAGGATTAACTTGGGAACCATATACAGTGCTTTGTAGAACTGTTGTCAGTGTCAGCCTTCGGGATGAGTCACAGCCATTGCTTGACCAGTTTGCTTTCTGTGAAAGCCTGACAGAATGTTTTTTCTCTGGGCGACTATCCTTAGATACACTATAGTTCATTTATCCCTTTACTCTGAGGTCCCATAATCTCCTTGACCAGAAAATTTGAGACACCTCTGAGTTATAGGATGTTACAACACAGGTTCTCGTATGTCCTGAGTCCTTACTGACCTTGAAAGGCTAGAGCCAAAGTATTGGCTATCCTCATAGCCCTTCTTTTTCTCCAATTTTTGGTCTATTAACTTACATTCTCAACTCTCCAGCAGAAAAGTTTCGTGGTACTATTACTCTATAACATAGGTAATTGAGCTTATCATCACTGGATTTTTGAATATCAAACATCTTTGACTTAGCTTGGAATTGATATTTTCTGACAATCATTGACATTCTAATAATGCTCCATAGAATGTGATATAAGCAGTTACACAATTTTTACACAGATATTTGTAAATTCAAGGAAATACAAAATGTAGCCTGTCAATCCTATGGTATTTGGCCCAGTCACTTTCAACTAATACTCTTGAGAGAGAGTATAACAGTAACTGAGTTTACATTGGGAGCAGTACACATCAAAAAGATGAGAATGACATGCATTCCAAGCATAGTTTTAGTGTTATATGGTGCAATGATCAGTATGATGAACCTTTTGAAGGTTCTTAAGACCAAAATCTTATTCATCCTGTGTACATAAGTGCAGGGTTTTGCTCCTGATACCTTTCCTCTGGAAGCAGATAAAAGAGGAAACCAAAATCTTGACAGGGGAGAAAATAGGGAAATGAAAGGTCAGGGTGAGAAACTTTTAGTTACATAGAGAAATTAATGAGTTTACTTTTCTGTCGCTGGTACAGAAAAACCATCACCCAAAGTCTTATTTTGCCTCACAGTTTCAGAAGTTATAGTCCATGGTATGCCAGCTCCAGGGCACAACCATTATAGCAGAAGGGCATGCTGAAAGAAACCTGTTCAGAAGTGACAGCCACAAGCAGGAATGGAAGAAAGAGACAGATGACATGAGATAGCTTCTCAAGGCAGGACTGCCATGGGCCCGCTCCTCCAGGCAGGCCCCTTTGCTGACAGCACATTCTTCAGTGAACTCAGGAATAGGTTGATCCACTGTTCAGCACAGAACCATGTGACTTGATCCCCTTCCAAAACACCACCTATGAATACATGACACTTTCAGTGGCATCACTGATAGTTTTATCACAGCTAGTTTATACATTATCAAAGAAAATTTCTACATAACTAAAGTAGACAACAGGGACTGTTGTCCATCATACTTAGTGGGTTATCTGAACTTTGCTTACAGAATAGATGTGAAGTGTTTCACCATGCACATCCACACATAGTTATGTCAAGTGATGAGTTTGGTCATTAGCTTCATTGTGGTAATTATTTTGCAATGTATATATGTAAAATAACATCTTCTCTACAGCATAAATATGCATGATTTTTTATTTGTGTGGCATACTGCAATAAAGTTAGAAAACTAATTTAAGGAATGCTAGTAGAAATTGTAGATATTTTCTGTGACTTTCCTAGGAAATATTCAGTGCAACAGAATGTCAGCTCAAGTATGTTTTTACCAAAGTTCAAATTTTTAGGAGAGCTTGGGATTTATTTTAAAACTTCAGTGGGATTGTGTCTTCTATTCCAAAAGGCATTGCTATTGTGCTGCTATAACATAGGCTATTATTTTTACCTATGAAAGCAAGCCTAGCTTCTCAATTTCTTAAAATTCATGCTAAAGAATCACAGACACATGAGGCTGGGTCTGTAGGTCTTCATTCTTCATTGACATAGGTACTCAAGGACAGCCCCAAACATCAATGTGTCTATGAAGGGCAGCTGTATCTGCAACATGAATCTGTGTGCATGTATCTTTATGTATGAGCTACCCTGGGTTGACACTGAAAGGAAGGCCAGAGAATGCCATCAAAAAGAAAGTTTTATAACAGTGTTCCCATGCTCTTCTTGGAAAATTTCAGCTGTGTTACTTCCCATTGGTAGATCTAGTTGTTTTGTAAAACCTAGGTGTATAGATGTCAAACCACCTACTAATCATATATTTTGAGAATTTTTTTCATTAAAATGATATCTAAAATTAATATTTATTCTCAAATCATAACCAGTGTGATTTTTTTTTTGTCTTTTTTTTAAGACAGGGTCTCAGTATGCAGTTGAGGCTGGTCCTGAGCTCACTTTTGTAGCCCAGGCTGGTCTCGAACTCGCACCAATCCTCCTGCCTCAGCCTCCCGAGTGCTGGGATTACAGGCGTGCGCCACCACGCCCGGCTAACCAGTGTGATTTTAATAATGTGAATGTTCTAAATATATTAAAGGTTGTAATATAAATCTTCAGTCTTTCCATAGACTTTACACCTTGTTTTCTCTCAGGCAAACTTTTCAGAAGGCACAAAATTCTTGGTCTTGCTTTATAGTTGACACGTAAATGTATCCAGTAGTGAAAATGCACATTGCCATTACATCACTTCGTGGGTTATTCCTTATCACTAAGAGAATGTCGGCCTGCATTAATCATGACAAAATTTTTTGTTATCACAGCATCATTTTTATGTTTACATAAACTGTTTAAAAAATAGCTTCTGATACAGCTCATAAAATTCTGAACAGTAATTACCAAAACTAAGTGAAACTATGTTCTCTTAGTAAAAAATCACATAAAAGCCATATTTCATTTTATTAAATCCTGTTAAAATTATGCAAAAAAGAATTAAGATGTGTCATGTACATACACCCACTTCTCAAGAAAAAAAGTTTTCATTGTACATTACAAACATACTAATAAATTTCAAAATATGATGTTCCTAACAGTATTTCTATTCAGCATTTTATTACTTGGATTCAAAATTGTTGGGCACTTGGCACCAGTGAATGCAGAGGATACTCAGTAACATTTAAATTACCCAACTAGTCTGTTTATGTTTTCACCAAGTCTATACTGTCCATACAAAAACATAGGTTTGTTTTCACAGTTACATTTTAAGTAATTATACTCTCATGTTATACTTTTTGTTTATCATAGTATTTTTTATGTTTACATAAAATGTTTCTTACAAACTTTTTGTTCAGCAATTTTATTGAGCTATTTATTCCAGAGCTTAACATTTATAGACATTTTCATTAATGTGTCTATTAAAAAAAAAGGTGCTCAAATGATGTTGTTAATTTTATTGTTTTATACCAATTTTAGGGAAGGATCTGCATTAGCTTAGAAATTTTTGCTAAATATTTTAGTTTATCTTCAGTCCAAAGAAGAGTGCACTACTTGGTATTTTCATACCAAGATGCCATCATTTTTGACTTGACTGTCCTTCTCAGCTCAAGATATATTGTTGCCAAGCCCCAGGACTTCCTTATTACCTTCTATTACATGAGAGTTTCCAAGGCTATTCCAGAAGAGATTCCAAACAGTATTTCAAACAGCTTTTTCCCTGCTTTTTGTGTGTTTTATTTATTGCATTAGCTCCTAGCCAACACATCTCTGCTGCCTTTTACAAAGAAGTTCTTACATTTTTCTTTAAAAGTGCACACAATTGCTTTTTAAGTGTAAGGCTGGTTTCATGCACTCGGGCGCTTTCTGTCGGTAACAAGGATTAGACTCATTCATTGCTTCACAGAAACTGAGCTGATTTCTTAAATTAGTGTCTAAATAGCTGCTTTTCTTTGTAGATGCAGTTACGGCTCGCTGCTCACTTCGCTGAGTAATATCTTTGCTCAACCAAATGCAAAAAAGAAATCCTTAAACCTTTTAAAGTTGTTCTAAAATGCCTTCCCAGTCTCCAGTTTTAGCTTGTGTGCATAACAAATACCCCACAAGCTTAGGGGAGGAAAGGTTTATTTAGCTCACTGTTCCTGAAGGTTTCAAGGTGCTGCCCCCACTTTATAGAACCTGGAGGAGAGGCTGGGACCCTAATGTATCCAGGATGATCTGCTCCATACCTCTGAGAAATGGCCGAATGGGGGTAGGGGCGGGGGGGGGTATCTCTGACAGCATATATTCTGTGTACTGTCAGTTTAAAGATTGGTGCTTCTCTTAGTCCCGCCCCTCCAGCCACGCACTTGACAGCCCCACGATTTACATGAGGCTTTCGGGGGACAACTACATACAAACGATAAATTATATATATATTCAGGATTTTGCAATTGTCAGGCAGGCACTATGCCACTGAACCGTTCCCCCAGCCTCTTAATTATCTTTCAGAAGCACCTAGAAAACTACTTAGAAAGCTCTGAGATTAGTTTCAAGATGCATTGCCTGGGATGCACTGCCTGAAGTGTAGCTTTCCATTGGGAGGGTGTGCTGAAGCAGAACCTCTCATCTTAAGGCAGCCAGGAAGTACAGCAGAGGAGAGACCCAGAGAGAGGAAAAGAGCTCTTAAGATGTCCTCTTAGAGACCTGTATCAGGGGACCTGCTTCCTCCTGTGGGCCCCAACTTCCAGTAGCTCACTCAGGTATGAACCCAAGGACGGATCAAGCCGCCATGATCAGCATCTTTACGATGCAGTCATTTCTCCGGGCCCCACCTCTAAGCATTGCTATGCTGGGGACAAAGCTCAGTGCTTGAGTCTTTAGAAATCATTTCATATTTCAACCATAGCACTGGGTAAACTCTACCTAGAATGTGACTTCAATGTTAATTTCGCTTTGACATATAGGACAGATTATTTGAAGTTCTTTAATATTTTCATTTAACTATTCATCTTCACTGAGCTTTAGGAGCTTTAGGAAGCTTTAGATATTTACACACTAATCAAATAATCACCTTTGATTAAAATGAATGCTGAACATATGGTTTTTCAAACAAAAGTCTATGATTTTATTTCTTCTTTTTAAATGTGGATTTTGAGAAATACTGTGAAGCCTTTTAAATTTATATTAGCCACTGACATCATTTTACTCAGTCTACACATTGAATTTACTATTACTAGGCATACACACACATATAATTTTTGGATAAATCAAAAAAAAAAAAAGTACAGACCTATCTAGTTCAGCCTAGAATAGTGCTTGCTTAACCTCTGGAAAAGAGGCTATCTCATTCGGCTCATGGTCTTTAAATTTTCAAAGTTAATAGAAAAATAACTCTAATTCCATAATAAAAATTACTTTAAGTCTATGCATAAGACATCTGATTAGTAACAAAGAAAGCTATCAGATATATTTTATAATACCAGATTATACTAAATAGCAATATTAATATATTCCTGGTAAAAATGAGATCGTCCCCATCCTGGAGAGCTCCTCTTCATGATGGTAGGAGCACTGCTGCATGGTTCTGTTGCTACCACAAACATGTGACTCTCTGAAGATGAATGATGGCCTTCCCTAGCTTCTCTGCCTCTGCAGGGAAGTGAATGGAAATTCCTCAAGGTGGAAAGCTAGTTTTCCTAGTCCTGCTTTACTGATACCTCTCTGTTAAATGGAGGGATTAGTGGTATAATAATAACTGTGAACCCTGTTTCTCAAATTAAAAATAACCTCTATCCCATTTACTCTGAAAAATGCACTGTAATTCAGTATAATTGAATTGTACAATTAATTGGTAGCAGTAGAAAGCACTGATGCAAACAAATTATATAACTACACGGTAGGAGGGATAAAAGGCTCAATTTGTATTACATATCTGAAGCATTTGCATAATAAAAAATAATTCTGTTTCATCCAAATTATAGAGTATTTCTCTGTGTTTTCCTCCTAGCTTGAAATTAGTAGGTCCCAGTCAGGCTCAGGAGTGCACACCTGGAATACCAGTGTTCTCGGAAGCAATGGCAGGAGAATGACAATTTTAATCCCAGCCTGATCCGTTCAGTAATATAGGGAGAACTTTACTCAAAATGTTTTAAAAACTGCAGACAGGCTATGGAAGTAGCTTGGCGGAAAGGCATTAGGCTCCATTATCAGTGAGACAAAATAATCCTTAAGTACTAATAGTTTTGCATACCCTATGGCTCCTGTCCATGAACATAGGGCATAGATCCAAGGGTAGCCAATAGAGGCTAATTTTTTAATAATGATAGATACTGGCATAAGAATTGGCCCGTACTTATCGCTGGCTGTCTTGAGAAACTTTGCACATCGGCAGCAGTGGAAACTATGCCTATTGCCTACAATTCCAGGCATGTTACTCTAACTGCTCATCACACTTGCAGTTGGCATGAAGTGTTATGCTACCATTCAGAAAACTCAATCAGAACATGCTTGTAGGCTCAAATACCCAGTAAAAGGAAAGACATGTCACAGAGATAGCTTGATAGTCTAAGCACCTGCGTAGGCAAGCGCAAGGAGCAGGTTCAATACCTGGTACGACATGCAGGGCCAGCCCTAAACAGGGTGCACCAAGCAGGTGCACCCCATTGAAATGGGGTGAGGTTGTGCATGTGTATAATCCCAGCCCTGGGGAGGGTGAACTAGGAAGATCACTATGAGTTCAATCTGTGTAGTAAGATGTTGTAGACCTTGAATGAAGAACAAGAAGAAGAAGAGGAAGAGGAAGAAGGAGAAGGAGAAGGAGAACGAGAAGGAGAAGGAAGAGAAGGAGAAGGAGAAGAGGAAGAGGAAGAGGAAGAAGAAGGAAGGGGAGAAGGAGGGGGAGGAGGAGGGGGAGGGGGAAGAAGGGGAAGAATCAAGACCACAAAGTAAATTACAATAAAAATTGTATGAAAGCTCACTTAAAAGCTTTTAGGATGAATATCTTTACAAGTAAAAATACTTAGGTTATTTCACAGGAAGAAAAAAGAATGTGGGTGAGCTAGGCCTGGAGGTGCATGCCTATGCAGTAGGCTGGGAGGTTGGGGTGGAAGGCTTACAATTTCAGTCGAGCCTGAGAAACCAAGATTTTGTGAGGCTCTGTTGAAAAATTAAAGAGCACTGAAGACATAGCTCAGTGCAAGTGCCCTGCAAGAATAAAGATGCAGACAATACTTCTATTAGCTATTTTCCCACTGCTCAGACACTCTATTATACACTCATAGCTTAAAAAAGAAATGGCTTATTTTGATTCTCAGTTTCAGTGTGTTCATTCTATTAGTGCTAGTTAAAAGGAAGAAATGGTCCATAGAATGGTGTGATGGAAAAGTAAGGGAAGAAAATTGTGTTCGTCATGGGGTAATAAAAAGCAAGGCGAGAAAAGGGTGGAGTCAGGGGTGAGAATACATCTGCAAGTCACAAGGCCCTTCGGAGCAGCTGCACTACCACATGTGAGAATTTTGGCAGGCATTTTAGATATAAATCATAGTATTCGCCCCAAACCCCCAAAAGGCTCATGTCCACCACGTTATGCTTCTAGTCCTTACCTAAAAGCTGCCAATGCCTACATATTTTTAGCATCAAGCATAAGTCCAAAATTTCCTCTGAGATGCATGCAAAATATTAGTTTTGGACTCCTGTAAAATATCAGCAAAGAAACCTTAGTACTTCCAACATGCAGTGGCACAGGCTAAACACCTGAAATGAAGAGAGAAAAGGAAATAGGTGGACAACAGACTAAAGCAAGACTCAAACCCAACAAGGAAGTCATTAAATGTTGGAAATGTACATTCCACACCAGTGAGAGATTGTCATGAGGTATAAACTCTAACTCTAAAGGGCTTGCGTAGCCCTGCCCTCATGGCATTGCTGGTTCCATCCCACATGTCCTCTCATGGGGTGGCTCCCCAAACTTTCCGTGGCATTCTTCAGCTGATGTTCCAAATTCCTGGCATCTCTAACTTCTTGGGGTCTCTACTGCATCTTTGGCTTCACTCTAACACCTTCATTCACTGTATTCTAATGTGTTGCTAGCGGGGCTGTGACCCTGACTCATATTTTTCCCATGCTCTCAGGACTTCTAAAATCTGGCAGGAAGCACTTGTGGTCACATACCTTATTCTGCATAGCTGATAAAACAGCAGAATATGGCTGACACAAATGTTCTCTGCCAGTTTGAGCACAGCTGGCCCCACTTCAATGACGAGTGGAGAAAACTCCAAGTGCTTGGTGCCTGAACTTGCAGATATTCTTCCATAGGTGACTCTGACAAAGCACACATCTACCTTCGTTACTTTTCTCTTGTTGGTGGGTTAACGTACCCAACACCCAAAATTAAAGGAAGAAAGGTTTATTTAGCTCACAGTTTGTGAAGATTTTACTTCACAGTTGGCTGGCTCCAAGGCAGAGGGCCATATAGCAGAGGGCAACAGTTCATGGTGACAGAAAAATAGCAAAATTCAAGAGAAACAGGGAGGAGTAGTCACAACAGTGGCAGCAGAGATCAAGTCTGTCTCCCTTATGTTACATTCAGGCTGTCTACCGCAGGATGAGTGTAGCATTCACATCCATAATCCCAGTAGCACTTATACCCATAATCCCAATAACATTCACACCTGTAATCCCGGCACTAGATTATGAATTAATTACAAAGCCTAGAAGCCTGTCCCAATGATTACATGAGGCTTTGGAGGATACCTAGATACAAACCATAAGAGTATCCCAGGGACTCTTTCCTCAAATGAAAGGTTTACAGTTTTGTACCCATGAGCTTATGATGAGTAGGGCCTAAATTATTTCTGAGATATCTCTACACTTAGCTTCCTTTTCATGATAGTCATTCCAGCAATGATGGAACTTTGTCCCAATTTATATGTTCTTCTTTCTGGAGACACCATGAACTTTTCCAACCAGCTCTGATTTTTACTCCTAATTCTCATTGTAAATCTGTTGAAACACAGTCAGTAACATTCACATGAAAGCCTGAATATTAGGTTACCTTTTAATTTTTCCACCATATTAATTAATCTACTGCATTTAATCTAAGTTCTTAAATAATATCTCACACACCAGTATAATCTAGACAAATTATCTGCCAGAGAATAATACACATGGCCTCCAATCCTTCTGTCAATGGAGTCTTTGTCCTCAGCTGAAGTTTCCTGAGCTTAACTTTATTGTCCACACTTTCATCATCATTCTGGGCATCTATGCTGACCACCACTCTATATCAATCACTGCACTCTGCAAGCTAGGATTTCTCTGCTTGGCATCCCCAGACATTTTCAAACTTCTATTGTAAACCAGTTCCAAAAGTTTCTCAGTCACACTTTGTGTCTAGCAAAGTCACAAGAAGGCCCCTACTTTTGTTAGCAAGTTTCTGAATTTGTCTCTATTTTTTTCCAAGACACAATAACTATAACTAAGACTTCAAGACAGAAGAGGTGTATTCTGAGTCACAATTTCACTTTAACTCCCTCCAAGGCAGAAATAGCAATGTAGCATGGCATGGTGCAGACTGTGTTTCACTACATGGGGGCCAGGAAGCAGAAAGACAGAAGACAGAGCTGAGGATGAGAAGGTTCACCCTTCCAACTCATGCCCTCAGTAATTCACCCTTTGCAACCAGACCCTACCTTCACATGTGACATTTAAGATTTACATCGTAAGTACCCTGGGCTAGTCTACAGTACATTCATTTTAACTTGTTAGTACAGGTCTTTTGTTATTTTTATCATTAAGTTTCATCTTCCACTAATCAAAGGAAATGCGATCATCCTCTGAATTGCCAATGAATATAGTGATCTCATCAATTTCTCAAAGTAATTAAGAAAACAACATATGCAAGAAACTCTGCCATTTTAAATATATTGCCAACAAGCTTAAAATAGTTATCTATGCACAATTTTGAATAGCAGTGGTACCAATAAATGAAAAGGATACATTTCAATGTTGTTACTAAACGGAGTTTTAATTTTCAGAAAATATAAATCAAAAAAGTTAGTATAGTATAATAAATGTATCTGCTTGGCATATAATACGAGGTAAGACATATGGTGGTAAAGACAACATATTCTATTTTAACTTGTATAAAACTACTGCAAAGTAGCAATGAGTGAGTCATATATATAATTGACAGTTTTATCATTTTACCTTTGAGTTTTATAGTTGCCTTCTTTGTATTTCCTATTTGAGGGTAGTGTAAATATATGTGTATACATATATTTAAATCTAAATTTTAAATAGGCACAAGACATAATTGCATGTAGAGCCTGTCTCTCATTCTAGTTGAGTATATGCTTGTTACCAAAAAAAAAAAAAAAAAAAAAAAAAAAAAGTGAAACTTTTAACCGTTCTCATATGATCTACAAAATGAGCTAGAAAGATGACATTCCTGCATTGATGACATTGTTTTATCTAATTTTGAGTTTTTCTTTTCTTTTTTGGATTCATTCCAGGGATACAGGGATGATTCAACATACACAAATCTATAAATGTGATACATTACATCAATAGAGCCAAAACCAAAAAGTACATGATCATTTCAATGGATGCAGGAAAGGCTTTTGTCTGAATCCACCACTTATGCATGTTCAAAGCCCTACAGAAAATTGAAATAGATAGGCTGCAAATCAGTCTGATTAAAGACATCTGTGACAAACCAACAGCCAACATAATTCTAAATGGAGAAAAACTGAAAAGTTTTATTCTCGAATTAGGTGTAAAACAAAGATGACCTCTATTATCACTCCTGTTCAATGTAGTTCTGGAATCATTGGCTAGAGGTATTACACAAGAGGGAAAAGTGAAATGAATAGGAATAGGTAAATTAGAAGTTACACTATCATTATTTGCAGATGACGTGATACTCTACTTGGAAGACAAAGAAAAAAAAATCTCCACCAAGAAATTCCTAAAATTAAACAAATTCAGTAACAGAATAATACAAAGTCAATACATAAAAATCAATAGCATTCCTCTGCATAGCTAACCAACTCACTGAGAGAGAAACTAGAGAAACAATACCCTTCATAATACGAACCAAAAAAATTCAACACTTAGGAATTAATCTGTCAAAGGAAACAAAAAAACTATACAGCAAAAATTATAATACTTTGAAAAAAGAGATCAAAGATAATTTCATAAAATAAAAAAATATTCCTTGCTGCTTGATAGGAAGACACAATATTGTGAAAATGGTCATGGTACCAAAATCATACAGATTTAATGTAATCCCTATCAAAGTACCACCACTATCACAAAGATAGAGAAAATAGTCTTAAAATTTAAGAACGTTTTAGGTACCAGAATATATCTAGAATAGCAAAGGTAATCCTAGGCAACAAAGGCAAGGCAGGAGGTATTAAAATTCCTGATTTGCAATTATACTACAAAACTGCTATGATAAAGTCAGCATGGTATTGACAAAAAAAAAAAATAGACACAAGAATCACTGGAACAGAAGGTATAGATACACTTACAAACACATTCAGCCATCTCATCTTTGACAAAGGCTCCAAAAATTCATGGGAAAATTGTCTCTTTAACGAATAGTGCTGAAAAAACTGGCTATCCACATGCAAAAAACTAAAAATAGATCTAAGTCTATCAGCATGCACTAAACTAAAGTAAAAATGGACTAATAGTCTAAACTTTAAAACATAAGCACTAAATTTCCTGAAAGAGAAAGTAGGTGAAAATCTTGAAGATGCAGGAGTAGGCACAGTTCATGAACAAAAAGCAAACCGCGCAGGTAAAACTTCCAAGAATCAATAACTGGGATTTCATGTTATTGAGAAGTTTCTGCATGTCCAAGAAAATCACTAGCAGCATGAAAAATCAAACCACGAATGGGGAAAATGTCTTAACCAACTAACACTTGGACAAAGCTCTGCTATCTAGAATATACTAAAAAACTAAATAAGAAAAAAAAACCCAAAATTTAAAGACCCAATCCAAAAATGGGCAACTGAGATGTATACATACTTTACAGAGCAACAAACATAAGTCCTAAATAAATACATAAAAACATGTTCCATAGCACTGGCCACTCAATAAAAAAAATTGAAACAATATTGAGATACCATCTCACCTCAGAAAGAATAGCTATCACAAAGAAACCTACTAATAAGAAATCCTGGAGAGGCTGTGGGGTGATAGGAAGCCTGCTCCACTGTTGAAGGGAATGCAGACTGGTACAACCCTATGGAAATCAGTGAGAAGACATCTTAAAAAGCTAGAAATGGAAATCTCATTCAATCCAGCTATTCCCCTTCTGGGTATATTTCCAAAAGAACAGAAAATATCATACGAGAGTGATATATGTGCATCCATGTTTAGCACAGTGCAATTTGTCATAACCAAATCCTAGACAGAACCAAAATGCCCATGACTTGAGAAATGGATTAAAAATGTATTTTTATACAATGAAATATTACTCAGCTATAAAGAAAGACAAACTCGAACCTTGTGTAGGTAAGTGGATGAACCTAGAGGTTATACTCACAAGTCAAATAAATCAGATCCACATCATATTGTCTCCCTAGTGTAAGAACCTGAAAGAATAAATAAAACCTGAAAGGCATCATAGATACAGAAAAGTAGAAAGAAACTGAACTTAAGAATCAAATAACAAAGATGAGAGAAAGGAGAGCATACAGAAAAAGAGGAAGGGGGAAAAACTTGCAAGTATATATTCAGGCTAGATGAGGTGACTGTACTAAGAATTTCCATCAGGTTTAAAAAAGAAAAGTTAATGTTTAGAATTTTCACCTTGACTCTGTATGCTGGCATCTGAGACTTAAGCAACTACACTGAGGACAGCAGTGTATAATAAAAGCACTACCTTGGATACATCCCATTTTGATCTTCTAAATATGTACCGTTTCTAGTGTTTTATCAATTATTACTATAGTCTCTTTAAAATAATTTTCTGAAAAGTAAATAATTATAAGAAAAAAATAAGAAATTTTGAAAGTGAGCATTAATACTCCATTATCTGTCAAATGACATAAATATATCTCTTAATCTAAGCAACAGATTTGACTATAAAAACAGATAACATAACAATCGTTACTAATTAGGTATTCTTTTGAAAATTCATAAAACATGTATTGTATATTTTCATGTCTTTTTTGGCTTTTTTTACCTTTTGTTTTTATTCTTCAAAATAAAATAAAATTAAAATTAAAACTTTATTCAGATATAATGAATTTATTTTCCTGATTTAAACACTTATATAACTTTGTGTTTAGCCTAAATTTTGCCTTATAATGCAGTAGCATAGTTAAACCACTTCATTTCTTTAATCATTTCCCAATATTAAACAATAAATACTTAATATGTTCTTTTTCTAGAATTCCTTTAATATGTAAATATCAAACTAAGACCTAGTATCATATATAATCCTTACTCTTAAATCAGCATTTGGTGATATGAATAACCTCTGCTTTTTGATTCACTGATCTCCAAATACTGTCAGTGATAAAAGGGTAAGATCATTACATATCTGCATAGTCACTATAATACTGAGTCTTGAATTTAAGTTTTTATAAAGCAACAACAAACCTTTCTTAAAAAAACTTTTAACTTTTTAGGAACAAAGCAACAGTTTTCCCTCTTACTACCCCATTCAACCTCACCCTTAAAGTCCTAGTTAATCTAATAATACAATAGAAATGAAATTAAAAGATATATAAAAAAAGAAAATTGTTGTGTGCAAATGACATAATTTTGTAGAAAAAAAATTTCCATAAACCTATTTTAAAATGCCATCAATTACCAAATGTAATTTCAAATTAAATGCAGTAGCATTTACAGTAGCATTTCTAAAAATTTAAATACATTATATACAAAATAAACATGAGAAAAAATTGATAGTAAGGTAAATCAAAAAGAAATTCTATTAGTTGATATATTCTAGCTAATACATAGAAAAGTTCAAATTATGAAGATCTCACTTATTTCCAACTTGAACTATACATCCAATGGGATCTCAGTCTACAATTCCACAAGCTACTTTACTGATATGAACAATTTACTTCTAAAATGTATGTGGAGATAGGATATCACACGAAGTTGTAGCAGGTCATGTTATTTTTCCATTTGCAGTGTCCACGACCACGACATACTAGAACTTTGTGAGATATCCTATCCCCAAACTATTAGAAGTTTTGGTCATATATTTGCTATTCCAGTATTTATGTTATGTTTTATTCTTAGTAATTCTTTACTACCGTGGAAACTTCTTCTTAGTTGATATCTTTGTATATATTAACCTATTCAAATACCATGTCAGTCCTTTGAACTGATTACAGATTCATACATATGACACACAACATTCTGGCCTCTAAGTTGGACTCCTGATTTGATTTGAATTTTGGAATATTGTTTTGAAATATTTAATTTAATTTTAATTAATATTTAATTAATTTTCTGAATATTGTTTAATTATACTTTCTGTTTTATTATTCATACTGTATCTCTGACTTACAAGCTACCTATAAGACCTGATATATCTTCTTCTAGTATTAGAAACTTTAAAAAGAAATATATATATATATATATATATATATATATGTATACACAAGAGAGTTAGGATAAATATACAGCTGCTTTCTCCTAGTTCATTAAGAATAAAAGTTTGTACTAATATTGGTTAGACAAGATCTCAGGTCTGCATCTTGTCCTCTGAATAACTACTATGAATACCACAGTATGCACTGTATTAATTATTGTACCCATCCTACAAACTTGTTTTGAAACTGTTTCATGCCAACTTTATCTTTTTTTTCTCATCAAATGGAAAAAAATACAAAAAAAAAAAAAAGAAAAGAAAGAAAGAAGAAGTTTGCAGTTAGGAAACTGAGCATGGTGGTTGTAATCCTAGTGCTAGGGAGGCTGAGAGAGGAGGTTTGCTGAATGTCCAAGTTGCATACTGATACCCTGTACCAAATAAACAAACAAACAAACAAATAAATAAATAAAAGATTTAAAAATAAAATGAAATAAAGCATATGTGGAGAGGTAAGAAACAGAGTAGCTAATGCAACATGCAAGGGATACATCTCAGGCTTGTTGTTACTTGACATTCAAACTTACTTAAAAGCTACAGTAATTGAGACAGCATGAAATTGGACAAGTAATTAATCTGTATAACAAAATAGAAAACCCAGAGCAGACCCACATAAATAACAGATCACTAATTTTGACAAATGAGACAAAATAATTTACAATAAAATATTATGCAAAAGCAATATAATGAAATATTTTTTAAAACCGTGTTAAAGCAACTGAATATCTTTACATGTAACAATAAATCTACTACCACCTTCACTGTCACCAAACATAATGAACTCTAGACACAGACCTTACGCTTTTCACAAATAATAGCTGAAATATAATGCATATGCATAGAAAATGGAAAATTATAAACTCTGAGAGACTGACACAGAAAAAATAAAACTAGCCTGGAGGCTGGTGCTGCACGAAAGGTATGGCCCATCAAAGAACTGGCAAGTCATATCACCTTAAAATAAAATACTGTGGCATGATACACTCAAAGCTTTTGTGGATACAAGGATACAACTAGAAAGTATTAGTAAGTGAAATCAATCAGACTCGCATGTTCATGGTATTGTCTTGATGGCATGAGATCCTCAAAGAGTAAATAAAATCTGAAAGGTGTCATAGATACTGTGAAAGAGAAAGAAGATGTTCAATGAGAAGGAAAAACTGGGATGCGGAAAAGAACAAGAGCTAGAAGAGAAAAAAGCAACATTTATGTACATGTGCATGTTAGTTTAGACAATTTTACTGCCAATTTCTGCTAGTCTTTTGAAAGGAGCATTTTTTGCTTTTTTTTTTTTTCTTTTCTTTTTACTCTTGCTACTTTATTTTTCTTTTTAACTTCTTTTTTTTCTTTTTTTTTATTTTTATTTGGCACAAGGTCTCACTACACAGCTTGGGCTCATAGTGATCTTCCTGTTTTCAGCTTCCACAGCGCTGAGATTGCAGACCTGTGTCACCAGTGCAGTCTCTGTGGCTGACTTAGTGCACCCCAACAGCAGAACCATCATGACCTATGGTGCTGAGGATGTGCTGGCGATCGAACCCTGGTCCCTGCCCTTGCCTAAGTAGGCGCTAAATTCACCTAGTTATCTCACTGCCTCTTCTTTTTTATTTTTTATAACGTATCTGTTGTTGTTGTTGTTTGGTTTTCTTTAAATAATTTTGCCTGGTTTTATCTGTTAACCTGAACAACTAATTTAAAGATGACATCATGCAATACAGCAACCACTGTTGAATTTCTATTACTTTGTTTTGCAAAATTTTGTATCATTTCTAATGCTTTCTCTTCTCTTACCACTTCCTATTCTTTAAAAAGCAATGAAAAACAGAAAGGAATGAAACAAAAGAGTGTTTCGTGGAAAAAAAATACTATCAAGAGGAAAAGAATACAAACCACAGATGAGGAGAAACTATTTACATTAAGGTATCTAATAATGACTGGTAACGAAAATACAAATGGAACTCTGAAAACTCAACCATAAAATGAAGCACTAGAATTTAAAAATAACCCAAAGATCTTAACAGACATTTGACCACAGAAAATATACCGAAAAAAATAAATAATAATAATAATAATGAAAACAACAGTCCACATCATATGACATTGAGAGGACTTCAAAGCAAAACAATAACAAAATACGACTACACTTCAGTGAAGACAACAGACATGAGAAAAGCTGAGAACATCAGATACTGGAAAGAATACGGAGCAACAGGAGCTCAAGCATTACCATTTGAAAGGTAGTTTGCGGGCTTGTTACAAAAGTAAACGTAGTCTTGCTTTGCAATCTAGCACTTTCATGTCTTTGATATTTAGTTAAATGAAATGAAGCTATGTGAACACAGAAATGTACACATAGATATTTTTAGCAGCCTAATTTATTACTGTTAAAACTTGGAAGCAATAACATTTCCCTTCGGCAGGTAATTTTAATAAGTTGTGATGTATCTAGACAGCAGAATAGGGGCAACCCACTCAGGTCCCCTTCTGTCCCTCTTCCTAGACAGAAGCTCTCTTACTCTTAATAAATCTATTCTGCTCATAACCTCCTTTAGTTCCTAAAATTCATTCGTTGGTTTTAGAGAAAGTGAACTCTTCAGGTTAGGGATCGTTTTCTCCTGCATCAGTACTACAATAAATAAATAAATAAATAAGTAAATAAATAAATAAGTAAATAAATAAATAAATAAAATAATACACAGCAGAATATTTAGAGATGAAATGAAATATGCTATTTGGGTCAGGTGTCATGGGGTACCCCTGTAATCCTAGCACTCGGGGGGCTGTGGCAGGAGGGTTGTTGCAAATTCAAGGTCAACCTGGACTAGAAAGTCAGCTGAAGGCCATCTTGAACTTCATAGCGAAATCCTATAACAAAGAGACAAAAGAAAAAATAAAGGAGGGAGAGAGAGGATAACAATACACATGGAAACTGAAGTGTCTATTACTATATGAAAGAAGCCTACCTAAAAGGATTCTATGCTACATTATTCCAAATATATGAGATTCTGGGAAAGGCAAAATTATGGGGATAGTGATAAGACTAATTCCTATGGGATATGAAGAAAAGGGATATGAACGTTGCCAGGTCAGTGCACCTCTTCTCTGTGATACAATGGTGGAAAATGCATCACCCTGACCCTGCGTCTAAACCCATAAAACATAAAATAGAAATGAACTGCAGTACAAGTCAGAGACATTTAGTGGTTGAAGTTTCAATGATTACAGCAAATAGACAACTGGCGTGAAAGATGGTGAGAGGAACTGCATACATGACACAGCGGCGATGGGCCAGTTCTCTTTATTTATCACACTTTTCTGTACACCAAAAATTTATCTTCAAAGCAGAGCTTGCTTTTTAAAATAACACGAAGGAATCATCAGACAAAAGTGAAAGGAAATGTTAAACTATGCTTGAATGTGATCCTAGAGGCTTTTATTAGTATTCATCGCCCCTCAAACAAATAGTCACACAAAATATATATTGCAATTTTTATAAAACTCTCGTGAGCCACCAGGTTTTGCATTGGTCAACATCCTTTGTATAAGGTGCTTATGGGAAACATGCCTCCAAACACTGCCCCAACAAATCTTACTCTCTTAAATAGCGGTGTCCCCACCAGCTCTGATAAGATCCTTTTGAACTGACTACCAAGTCAAATTCAAAGGAAAAATAACAATAATTGCACTGTTTTTTATGAGTGGAATATTTTATTCCCCTATTTGAATCTCTTTGTTTGCAAATTATAGAGAAAAAAAAAAGAGAAGAATTGAAATTAGGCAGTTCTTCTAACCTGAACCCCACTGCTTTTGCATTAGATCAATGAAATATTTATTAGAATGCATGTATTTATGATATTTTGAAAAATATCATTATTACTGTTTACTATAATGTTCTGAAAATTAGAGTAGACTTTATCTTTCGTTATGTCTCCAGAGTTTTTTTTTTTTACCTTATTCACATTTGAAACTACCGATAATAGTTTCAAATTTGTAATTTCAACCATGTTGTGGCTCAATTTAGTTTAAAAGTTACTTATTTTCAATGACTCAAAATTATCTAGGCATATAAAACTTCCCTATCTTGTGGTTATAAGAAATTTTTATGACTGGGAGCTGGGGAGATAGCTCCGAGGCACAAGTGCCTGCTGGGCAAGTGCAAGGTCGTGAGTTTGAACCCCGGTCCCACAAAAAAAAAAAAAAAAAAAAGAAGAAATTTTTATGGCTGTAGAAAAATGTAGTATGCTCCATTCCCATATTGTTTTTCATCTGCATATTCTCAGTCATGAAACTAGCACCATAAAATTGAACCTCATCGTTTTTTCATATCTCCTTATATATATGATAGACCACTGCAAACATCAGCTTAAGATAGAAGAGTCTCAGTCAATGTGAGATTAACTTTCTGGTGTCCACATCATGTCCAGTAGACAGCTATCAATATATCATCATCACAGCTACCACCAGTGCATATCTTAGATAGGGTTGATAACTCGGGTGATTCTGCAAAGTCTACAAAGTGAAACCCAGGGTGAATGTTGCAACAATTAATTTTGATTTATTTTGCCTTTGGCTGTTATGGGTTTGGACCAAGAGCAATATTAGCCTACAGCAATAAGGGTTGATTAGAGTGTCACTAAAGATGGGAAAGCAGACACACACACAAGTACATGTGCACACACACTCACTTGTAAAGAATTAAGTGGTTATTTTAAAATCTATAAGGAGAGCTATAAACAAATCACTCAACTAAGTAGAGTTGTGTACAGAGGAGAAATTACGCAAAGAGTAGTGTGAAGGCAACATTAAAGTATTTATTCACTAAGGACTTCACGAGAATGATTTATAAATCTTTATTAAAAAACAATAAATCACGTGTCATGATTTTGCCTTACAATACCACCTAGAACTACTGACTGGAAACTTTAAAAATTGAAATTTCTCAACTGTTGATAAGGAAATTAAATATACCCATGTTTAAAGCAAGAAATGCCAGAATATTTAATATGTGTTGTATAAATCTTATAATTTACTAATGACTTTAGCACAATATATTTCCATAAACACTATTTTTGCCACAGTTGTACAAAAATGTTTTTAATAGAATAAAGGAATATGATAGTTTTTGAAAAACCTTCACCTGTATACTCTATTCTTAAGCCTGAACTCTAGTACAAAGTCTACAGTTCCCATAAATCCACAGGTATCTGGCATGCTGTTATTGGCTTCAACAAAAGGTGTGGAAAGTGTGTCAGTGAGTGCCACATGGAGGGTCGGAGGTGCCAGGAGTCATAGGTCAAAAGAGAACTCACTAGTGTGATGGGGAAAAGCTTTTCTCATAGAGAAAAGATGAATATTTTGGTCCACCTCAAAAACTTTCCGAGCTGCAAAAATAGGTGAGAAAGCGTTTGGAAGAGTTGACATGCACATGCAGGAATTTGAAAAACATACCACATGGTACTGAATGCTCTAAACTAAGAAAGCATAGCTGCCTGAAACTTCCCATATTGCAGTTTAAGGAAGAAAAGAGCATGGGAGTGGCCCAATTTCAGATTTGGTTAGAGCAGTGATGCATGAATGGGCCACCGGCTCCATGTTATGCTGAGTAAAGATTTTACCCTAGACACTGGCTTTCCACATCTAAGAACTGCAGGAGAAGGAATGGAAGATTAAGGGGCATGAGTTTAGGAGGACATGCAAGAGGTTATTAAGAGGCGCAATATGGAAAAGAACAGTGTAGGGCAAGCTATTAGAGTGAGAGTCTTAAGAACCTATAAAAGAAATTGCTTCAAGAAAGAGTCATAATTTTAGGCATCTATCATTTAAAACCCACCAATAACCAGGATGAATAAGCCATATAGATTAAATATTGTACACATTCTTGCTACCCTACTATTGGTCCCCAAACATAGAGAAGCTAGCAAGAAGGCAAAAAGATCAAAGGCTTTATTAACGACCATGGATCTTTTCCCCATGGTTTGTTTGAGTAGCCAAGGGTATAAAAGAGATGGAGATTTGGATTCATTGAAAAAAAATGAACTATTTATTTCAATGAGACAGACTATTTTAATGATAAAATAACCTAATAGGTGCAAGGTAAGTCTGTTCCAATAGCTGAAGAATCACTTAAAGGGCACGAAGTGTTCATTCTTGAGATTACAAGGCATCAGGGCACAGGGGAAGGTGTGTACAAAAGAATCTTGAAGAGTGCTAATGTTATTTCCACATTAGTTATTTGCATATTGGATTTATTGTATATACAATATTTCCGTATTGTATCAGTCAGCGCCTATTATTTAGCGCCTATCTTAAATCTATTACAAATAGATTTAAGGCAAGATATATAAATATAGAACAAATTACAAGATCAGCTTGAAGGCACCACCCGCAGAGTTTAGTGTGGAATGGTGCAGGAGGCCTGCCTGTGTGCTGCCCATCTGAAGGATGCAGTCAAGGCCCGGAGTTCACTGTAGTGTCCCCTACGAGTCCCTACCAGGGGACTGAAGGGTCTTCAAGGCTGAAGATTTGGTGCTGGAAGACAGGAAACAATGTCCAAGGGGACAGTAAAGATGGGAGCTCCTCCAGGAAGCAGAAGGGAGCCTCCTTTTGTTGCACATCACGATGAAAACAAAGACCCAAAAGCAAAAATTTGTAGCGCTTTATTTGGCTGAGCTCCGTGGCCCGCACCCTCCTGTGGGTCAGGAGAATGGAGCACCCACTGAGATGGAACCAAGAGTTCTGAAAAGGAGAAATCACAGCCCTGGGGGGAGGAAACGTAGGAGTTGTCTCTGAGTGGAGAGGGTAACTCTACAAGATTTAGGAGTTGTCTCTGAGTCTACAATTAGGTAGGATACTTGGTGCCTGGGTTAGGGAGGGAGAGCAGATGCTTCGGGGCCCCTGAGTTGTCCTTTGCTCTCATATACCCAGTGCCAGGCATCCCTGCAATTAGGAAGAACATCTGTGACCAGGGTCAGGGTTCATTGAGAGGACAAGATTTTACAATACAGCAATCACAAATCACAAATTTTGCTACAGAGAAGGGTAGCAGAGTCAACTTTCAACAAGGGGCAATATAAAGTTTTGATCAAAAATTAAGAACAAAGTTCAGACTAAACAAAGGCAAAGGCAGAGTTTGTCTTGGGGTAGGAGGGCTTGTGTCAACTAGGTCAGGGGTTAATGCAATTCTCGGTTTGAGCATTGGGATACCTGGAGTCTTACATCTTGTTTCTAAAAGGTTTCACACATTCCTTGATTCATGGTAGGGCAGGGTGAGCCAGAGGACAAGCAACTCATAAAATAGTAAAAAATGGAATCAGTTAAGCTAGCTTCTAACACCCTTCTTCCTTTCCATCGTGGATCATTTAGGCTGCCAGCCACTGGTTGGTGTCACTCAGGCAAATCCCAGAATACCTTCAGTGAATCCCCTTGGCCACAACCAGACCTATGCTGATCCAGTCACCTGAATGTTCCTTACTCAGACTGACACAATGAATTGACTCTCATATATACTCTTGGAAATTCACCACTTCATGCTAACATCAGGCTATTCTATAAATCGCCTATATTAGGAATGAAAATACATGCAGTTACTCTCATTGAAATAAGACTATTTTTTATTTCATTGTTTAAATCTTTTATTTATTTGGTACAAGGTCCTTCTAGCAGCTTGGACTCAGTGATCCTCCTGTCTCAGACTCCGAAGCCCTGGGGTTACAGGTGTGCACCACCACTCCAGGACTGCATGCCTGGTGGTACCTGGGCTCCAACCCAGGTTCTTGAGCGTGCCGGGCAAGCGCTGAGACTGCCGAGCTACTTCCCCAAACAAGACTGTCTTTCTCCTTCTGAGTTGCTCATCCCTGTTTTCTAAGCCTGGGGTTTTTGTTCATGAGGGCCTGGACAGTAAAAATTATTTTTTTAACTTAGGTATCTATATCAGCTTTCTTAGGACCCATTCACAGACTGGCACAAGTCCCCATAAAATTTATATCAGTTCATCAGGAAAAAAAAAAAGAGTAAGGAAATTGTAGTACATATTTATAAAGCAAAATTATTCAATTGTTGCTATTTTAATGTGTCAATTATTTTTGAACTTCAATTATTTTAGAAAATTATGAAATGCAACCATAGGAAAAAGTTTTATTTTTTAGAATACTGTTGGAAAAAGTTAAAATATGGCAACCTCGTGTGTATCCCATACCATTTTTGTTGTTTTTAAAGTCTACCTACTTGGCCTAAAAAAATCCAGTGAGCAGTTTTGATACCTTTTCATTATTTAAAATATAAACTAGTTCTATAATTCGCTGTTACAGAGCTAAAAGCTAGAAGGCCTTATGCAATCTTGGCGATTTCAGTTGTAACAGAACGGGTTATTCAATCTGCTCAAAGGTGAACCTGAGCCTTACTGCCACTGGTCACGGAATAAATTTCACTCCATAATTTAGCCATCATTTTGCTGCTGGGACACGATACTTCACACTCATAGTTTGGAGGAGAAGAGATGTAACTTGCTGGGGTCAGCGGTTGCTGGGCATGAGCATTATGGCTGAAGACTAAAGGGCAACGTTTCTTAGTTCAAGGAATCCTGTAAGCCAAGAAGGGGAGGAGGCCAGGAGGGGAAGAGGCAAGGAACCAGGTAGAATCATACCTGTGTGACCCAACCTGACACACCTGGAAAACCCTGCCTGATTCCTAAACCAATCAAATTGATGCAGTCAAGCTTAACCACATATCCCACATCTTATAATTTGATATCCAGACAACTCTTCTGGAACCATGCTAATCCTGAAAGAAGCCTAAGTCATAATCCCACCTAACAGAATACCACTATCTTGTTTTCAACAACAAGTAAAATGATTCCATCCCCGAAATAATCAATAACTGGAGATGTTTTAGAAAAGTCTAAGCCGGGCGTGGTGGCTCACGCCTGTAATCCCAGCACTCGGGAGGCTGAGGCAGGAGGATTAGTGCGAGTTCGAGACCAGCCTGGGCTACA
Source organism: Myocastor coypus (assembly GCA_004027025.1). Classification (NCBI taxonomy): domain Eukaryota; kingdom Metazoa; phylum Chordata; class Mammalia; order Rodentia; family Myocastoridae; genus Myocastor; species Myocastor coypus. Next base: position 7,682 of record PVJA010020000.1, on the reverse strand, counting down.
AAAGTGAGCTCAAGGCCAGCCTCAACTGCATAGCAAGACCCTGTCTCAAAAAAAAAAAGACAGAAAAAAAAAAAAAAAAAAAAAAAAAAAAAAAAAAAAAAAAAAAAAAAAAAAAAAAAAAAAAAAAAAAAAAAAAAAAAAAAAAAAAAAAAAAAAAAAAAAAAAAAAAAAAAAAAAAAAAAAAAAAAAGAAAAGTCTATGTCTAAGATCGTTTTGAGACTCAAGGCAATCTCTGTACAAATTGAAAATATTTGACACGATTTCAAGATACAACGAATAATGGTTGGACATAGAAATAGAAAAAAAACAGGACCAAAACCCTGCAGATCAAGTACCATGTCCTATAACTATTTCCAGCATCTAGGACACCTGTTGTTTTCATGTGAGTTCCACAAGGACTGAGCAGCCCCAGCATAGGCCTTGTGGTTTTCAGCCCATAAGGCTCCCCTTGCTCAGAGGTCTGGGGCCTTAAGGTCTCCATAGCACCTTTAATTTCCTTCTAACAGTTTCACGCTTTGCCCTCTCAGGAACTTCTTGACAAGCCTCCCAGGCCTTCCCTTAAAAATCTGCTATGGAAGGCCTCTGGCCTGACAACTCTTATGTTCCGCAGGTCAAATATTTCTTCAACAGTGACTTTACTTTCTTTGAACATGAATCTAGCAATGGGTTGTTCAATCTTTGTTTTCCCCGAGTGGTTACTCAAATTTATAAAACCAACTGGCAGTATCCAAGGATTCCTGCTTCTCTAAATCTCCTACCAAAACTTGCTTGCTTCCTTTTCTTCTTTCTTTCTATCTTTCTTTGTTTATTTCTTATAAATAATGCCCTTTGTAGTAGATTTTGAGCTAATATTGCAGTATGGCTTTCATACAAATTTTCTAGATAATTATTGTGGTTGATTTTCTCTACCTATTGGGCATTTTTATATTTTTAAAGGAAATGTCTTATCAGAGCCATTATCCATTTTCAAATAAGATTATTTTTTCCTATTAAGTTTTTTAAATACTTTATATAGGCTTGGATGTTAGGCCTTCCACAAATGTATAGCTGGCACATACAGTCTCCCATTTTATCTGTACATTCTGCTCACTGTTTCCTTTGATGTGATGGGTTTTATTTTTGTTTCTGTATTTAGGACAGATCTGTAGAGTCTACAGGGTCTCACTACATCGATCAGACTCATAGTGTTGCTTCTGTTTTTAGCTTACCAAGTGGTAGGATGACAGGCATGTGCCACCACGCCCAGGCCAGTTTCAAAAGTCATCTCAGCACACCCTGCAGGCAGGGTGGGCATGGTAGGCTAAGCGGGAATCGAGCTCTGGCCACTGTGCTCTGCCTAAGCAGAAGCTTTAATCCACTGGGCTATCAGATCAACTTGAGGCTTTTCATTTTAATACAGTCCTCTTGTTCTATTTTTGCTCTGTTGCTTATAGGCCTTACTCCAAAATTCTTGTCCATATGCAAGTCATAAGTTAGTTATCTTATTTTTTTTCTTTTAGTTTCACAGTTTCTGGTCTTGTATTCAGTTTTTAGTTAATTTTTTTTTTTTTTTTGTATGATGAGAGACAAGGCTTTTATTTTATTCTACTGCATTTCAATATTCAGCTTTCCTGATACCATTTATTAAAGATACTATTGTTTCCCAATAGTACTCTTCTCTTTCTCAAAAATTAAATGAATAAATAAATAAATAAATAAATAAACAAACAAACAATCAGTTCGTATTGGCTTAGCAATAGGCTTTCTATGTTCTACTTGTTAGTCATTTAACCAGCCTAATACTGTTCAGTTACACTGAGTTTCTAGTAATTTTGAAATCAGGTAAGGTGTTACTTTCGCTCTTGCTGTTTTTGCTCACGATTGCTTTTGCTGTTCAGTCTCTTTTCTGATTCCACTCCAAGTTTAGGATTTTTATTTTATTTCCATAAAAAAATGCGATTTAGGTATTGCATTAAATCTACAAATTGTTTTGGATAGTGTGCACATCTTGATAATAGTAATCCTTACACTCTCTAAGCAGATGTCCTTCAATGTTGTGTTTTCAATTTTCTTCCATGAATATTTTATAGTTTTTAGTGCACAAAACCTTCACCTTTGTATGACTTTATTCCCAAATACTTTATGGTCTGTAAATCAAACTGTTTTGTTTTGTTTTTTTCTCTCTTGAATAGGAAATAAGAAAAAAGTAAGGAGGCAAAGGAGGGGAAAAATAGAATTGAGTTTCAGGCTCTCAGCAAGAAGACTGCGACCTGTGGGTAATATTGGCACCCCTTCATCTCTGCGCACCTCACATTTTCTGTTCCTCTCGTACATTTAAAGCCTTGCAAAGATTATTTCTCATCCTAACAATATGCAATGTCATGCTTTTCTGAAACTTAGCCTAAGGATTTTATATGCAATTATATAAAAATTAAACACACTCAACTTTTATCTCTTGTATTTGATGTAGCAAAGCTGTAGGCTTACATCGCAAGTGTGCCTTCTGGCCTTTTCCACCCATTTTTGCATGCGTCAACACTCCGGCATGCATATATTCTTTAGTTTTGTGAATGAAACAGAGGATCCATGGCCTTAATGCAGAGCAACAAAGAAGCACCCTTGTTTGTCAAATGCCATTCTAATTTCGCTTTTACTGCCAAGAGCAGATACTGAGAAGGTTATAAAAGAAGGTCAGAGTGCAAAGTCTATGGTCCAGCCTTCTCTTGGAAGGTAGTTCTTTTTATCCAGAAATAGAGCAATTGTTGTAAATATGCAACAAAAAAAAAACCAATATTTTCCAAAAGCACCCATAGAATGTGCAGTACTATACAAACTCATCCACATATTACACTTTGATATTTTCACAGCATTTTGAATATTCATTGTCAAATGACTTTTAAATGCTGCTATCACACAAATGATTTTTGTTTTACCAAGGAAACACACATGTATGCAAGGTAGGCAACAGCAGTAGGATAATAATGCAATTCCATAAAATGTGCTTATTTATATCCTCAAAATTTAAATCTCTTTAGTAACCTGGAGATAATAACATTACTTTCAAAAGCATTAACATTTAATGAAGCTATAATACAAATTGGAGAGAAAATTATAGGTATTATGAAAGGAAAGAATAAGTATTTAAAAATATCTTTATCTCACTTTCCTCTGACACATATGCATTCAAACACTGAAAAGATACCTGACAGGAAAATAATAAAGATATAGTTTCTATTCTTTCTGGGGACAGTCAACTGTCAGAGCAAAATACCACCCAGGAAATCTGATGGTTAACTTACTCCCCAGTGTCATGGATACAAGAGATGCTGGTAAAAAGTATTATTAGTATTAATTAAACCAATAACATGTTGATGTCTTTTACTCCTAGTTCTTCTGGAACATATTGTAGAAACACTACTTTCTATGGAAAATAATATCTGTGAAATTGTACTATTCATATTTGTATCATCAGTCCAGTGGCTATACAATTCAATGCATAGTAAGTTCTTATAAGTATTTGACAAATCTATCAGTGCAACTTGTATATCATTTCAGATTTTGGTGTATGCATGGAAGATATTTTGCTTCATATTTGTATCATCTGAAAATATGTTTAGCAAGATTTCTATTTCCTCAAATTCTTTACTGAAAACTGTATCTCAAGAAGCGAAGCATTTTTCTTTTTCTTTTTTTTTATAATTTTAGGGAGGGGTCTACAGGACATTCAGGGTCTCACTACTACATTACACTTGTGATCCGCCTATCTAAAGCCTCCCAAAAACTGGGATTACAGGCATGTGCCACCATGCCCAGCCTGAATTGTAGTCTCAGCACATCCCAGGGGCTGGACCAGCACTGAACACCCACCCCTACCCCTGCTTGCAGCCTCTTTAACCTATGAAGCTATTTGCCCAGCTCTTTCTTTACATCAGTCTTTAATTTAATAAAAAAGAATAAATGAGACCTTCTGTCCTATAACTTGTTCCTGAGCACGATATTTGTTGCTTGTTTTAACAAATTTTATAAAACATGTCCTGAACTTTCTCAACTTGATGAAGATACCAATGCCAAGTTATATTCAAACAAGTAATCCTTGTTCTTAGCAGAGCCAGCTGCTATTATGATTAAATAATTTTGCAAGAAATCATGAAAATCAATTTGAATAGATGCTCAAAATCATAAAAACCATTTTAGCAATATAAAATATACATTGTCAGTTCTTATCTACTGAGTTTATTGCTATTTTTCTCTTTTGCATTTTGATGTCAAAATTTCTTCATAAATATTCATGAAGATTGTTTCCAGAAACTTATTTGCACACTCAAGTAAGTAACTGACAATAAAACATAGGTTCAAGACAGGCCACAAATTAATCAGACTGAAATGCACTGTGGCCCATTCCACTATATGAGAACTGTGACTGAAGGAAAATATGTGCTGTGCATACATCAAAATCTGAAATGATATACAAGTTGCACTTATAGATTTATTAAATATTTATAAGAACTTACTAGGCATTGAGTTGTACAATCACTGGACTGATGATACATATGTGAATAATACAATACCACAGATATTATTTTCTATAGCACCTAGCATTGCTACAATATGTTCCAGGAGAACTAGGAGTAAAAGATACCAACATGTTATAGAAGAAGTTATTTGATTTGTGCTTTTGTGTATATGGAGTCTGTTCACTGAAAAAAGAAAACTCTATTCACAGGAATTACAAAACTCTAAAAAAAAAAAAAAAAAAAAAAAAAAAAAAAAAAAAAAAAAAAAAAAAAAAAAAAAAAAAAAAAAAAAAAAAAAAAAAAAAAAAAAAAAAAAAAAAAAAAAAAAAAAAAAAAAAAAAAAAAAAAAAAAAAAAACCCTGAAGAACCAGTGGATTCCCACAAGTTGAGTATCGTTATGGCTTGTGTCTAGGTGTTCACCCAAAGCCTCATGCAGTCATGGGGCAGCTTCTGGAATTTGTGATTGATTATTGTGGGCATGGGTGCTGCACCTCCCTTAGGGCAGGTGATTTGCATTTCAACGTAAGGAGAGAAGAGAAGTTAGCTGCTCAAGCTAATGCTACTCCTTTCTTCTCTCCTTCTTCCTCTTTGCTGCCACCATGAAACGCTGCCCTCTGTCATATGCTGCTCTGCATTGGAGCCAGCTGATTATGAACTGAAACCTCCAATAGCTGTGAGTGAAATAAACTTTTCCTTCCCTAATTTGAGTGTCGGGTACTTGTCCTAGCAAGGAGAGAAGAGTAACTAAGACAAGTAAGTATGACAGGATGCTTTGGCTTGCATCTAGATGTCCCACCAAAGTCTCATGTGGTCATAGGTGGGGCTTTTCAGAGCTTTTGGGTCTAGGATGTGCGGCAACATTATTAAGGCTGCCTCCCTCCCCTTGAGGAAGAGTACTACCCAGCTTAAAGGCGGTAGCCTGGATGGAATATAAGGGACAAGGAGAGGTTCTACTGCTGCTTATTTATTATTTTGCTGCCATGCTGCCTTGTGCCTGCCATGAACTTTTTCTCCCGCATGATGCCCTTAGGAAGCATAGCAGGAACAAATCCGTGTACTTATGTACACAGGGTGAATCAGATATTGTTCCTAAGAATCTTTAAAAGATATTTCATGCTTGGGATACCTGTCATTCTGGTCTTTTAGAGGTGTTAAAAAAAAAAAAAAAGGGGTGGTGTTGACTGGGAGTTGGCTTAAATCAACAACCTCCAACACTGCCAGTTTCACTGGTAACCCAATGCAAATAAGCAACCTTGGACTTTGTATACAGCTACTTCCTCTTTCTCTCTCTCTTTCTTTTCTTTTCTTTTTTCTTTTTTCTTTTTTTTTTTTGTGTGTGTCTTTTTGAGAAAGGGTCTCGCTATGCAGTTGAGGCTGGTCCTGAGCTCACTTTTGTAGCCCAGGCTGGTCTCGAACTCACACCAATCCTCCTGCCTCAGCCTCCCGAGTGCTGGGATTACAGGCATGAGCCACCATGCCCGGCTGTTTCTTTCTTTCTTTGTTTCTTCCTTTCTTTCTTTTTTCCTCTCTCTTTATCTTTTTCTTTTTCTTTCTTTTGTTTTTCCTTACCAATATAGATCAGAAATTTATTCATGTCTATACCCTATGCTCTGTGTAACTATTATAAAACAACACCACCATGCAATGTGTCAATTATTGCAAATGTACTACTAATGTGTTTTTTTGTTTGTTTGTTTGTTTTTTTTTTTGTTTTTTTTTTTTGTATTTTGGAGACAGGGTCTCACTATGCAGTTGAGGCTGGCCTTGAGCTCACTTTTGTAGCCCAGGCTGGTCTCGAACTCACACCGATCCTCCTGCCTCAGCCTCCCGAGTGCTGGGATTACAGGCGTGCGCCACCTCACCCGGCTTTACTAATGTGTTTTGAAACTCTGCGATTACTTCTTCTTAAAAATGATAAAATAAAAAAGATACAAAACTTTTTTGAAGTTTAAGAATATTAAAAGTCACGATTTTACTTGAATATGCCAACCATATATGGCACAAACTGTATGAATGTATCAGAGGATAATGCAAGTAAAGTTAGACTTTTAAATATTTGACTTTTAAATTGATGATAGAGTTTGAAATTGTTTAGCTGTGCACCAGTTTCCTTCAGAGAGTATTCCCTGTAATATTACAAGGGCAGACAAAAAACAGCATAAGTACATAGATTCCTTTCAATTCTCACTATATTTTAGTTAAACTCAGAAATCTGGTTCAGAACATAAAGCAATGATAGATGATGTTTACAGAAACTGGTGGTATTGGCATTTGGCATGAAATACTGGTAGAAAGTCTTCTGACCATTAAAATATTAAAAGATAATTTGGTTTAGGGCTAAGGAGGCAGCTCCTTGGCCTAAGTGTCTACCTCGCAAGTGCAAGGACCTGGATTTAGTCCTCAGTATCACATGTTTGGCCAGCTGCAGAAGGCAGCCTTAGCCAGCTATTGAAACTTGGCATATAGGTGCAAGCATGTAATCCCAGATCTGGGAGGTTCACCATGTGTCTAAACTATATAGTGAGATCATTTACCAAATGAACAAGATCAAAAAATTAAAATAATAATTTGGTTCAAGCAACAATGAATTAGTTAAAGCATTAATGAATAGTCTTTAAAAGCTACATAACTGTGAACCATTATCAAACTAAAACTAATGTCATTTTGAAAATAAAATGTTGTTCAGCCCCAGTCCTGTGGACTGCACTGCTTGTTGTAGTCCACTTGTGAATGTCCACACCAGGGGTCAGGTCCTGGTACAAAGGGCACAAGGTCAGTATTATTGTTCAAATTAGCACCCAAGATCCACTTTGGTTTCCTAGTGAATAGCTCCAACACACTCTCAGTCATAGCACAAGACAATTTGAGTTCCCTTGCACTGGATACTGACTTTTGGTTCATTGATTTCAAATTTCTATAATCCAGTGGTTAAAGTAGTTGAATTCTGATTGGCAATGTCGCTGCTTAAATGATTTTTATAATGGAAGTTGAGCCCAATAAACATTAAGTGTTCTTCAGTGGCTCTTCATTACTAAAAAGAAGTACTCTTTCCTCTCACCTCAACAAATCAACAAAACATGTAGATATCAGAAAATGATATATTTTAGTTGTTTTAATAGTATTTTTCAAATAATTTTGCATTAAATTGAAAGTAATACACAATGAACTCACAGAATAAACTCATATCAC
>PVJA010019999.1:0-37597 GCA_004027025.1 Myocastor coypus | reverse complement strand
TTTTTTTTTTTGTCTTTTTGAGACAGGGTCTCACAATGCAGTTGAGGCTGGCCTTGAGCTCACTTTTGTAGCCCAGGCTGGTCTCGGACTCACACCAATCCTCCTGTCTCAGCCCCCCAAGTACTGGGATTATAGGCGTGAGCCACCGTGCCCGGCTCTCTAGCAATCTTTGGTGAACCAAAGACTAACATTTCTAGCAGGCATGTGAGTATAGGTAGGAAATAAAGACAAGTTTGGTTCTTCTTGTAACAGCTTTATGTGATTCCTAACATAAGCAAAATGTCTATGATAGGGAATGTTTTACTTACATTGCACCAAAAAACTATTGAGAGTCTAAGAAAGGAGCCCAGTGGGATGGCTCAGTGGTCTAAAGCACCTGCTTGGGAAAGCTTGGGCGGCTTCAGGGACCGCGGTTCGATCCCCAGCACCACATGCTGCGCCAGCCCTGCCCTCTGTGCAGGTTGAGCCGGCCATAAAAATGAGTGAATAAACAAATAAAGGTTCTGAAACAAGAAAAAAAAATAAATAAATAAAATTAAAAAATTTTTAAAAAGAGTCTAAGAAAGTTTTACTAAACTGTCCACTATCTTAATAGTGATGGGTAGCTATTCAAATTTAAATTAATTAAAAACAAACTTAAGCTTCATTGTCTTCATCTCAATAGCTACATTTCCACTGTTCTACAGCCACGTGGGGCTACTGGTTGCATTACAGGGCAGCACAGACAAAGCAGCACAGACAAAGGACACTGCTACCAGTTGGAGTGTCCTATTGATCAGTCTTGGGGTAAAGGCAGTGGGATTTCTTAGCTCTACTCCAGCAATAGGGTACTTTTTGATATTTGCTGTGGATTTTGTCTTCCAGGATTCCTGTGTTAGTGATTTAATCTGTCAATTCATATGTAAGGGTAACATACTCCTTGTTGGACTAATCTACTCATTAATTAACCTGTAAGTGTTTTGTCAAGGGAGTGGATTTATTATAAAATTCAACTAGCTCTGCACACTTATTCTTCTTTGATGTATGATGCTCCATACCCCTTTAGACTCTACACAGTCTACATCAAAGAAACAGTTCTCGTCAAACGCAGTCCCTAGACCCTGGGTTTCCCAGCTTCCAGAACTCTTAGGAAACATTTTTTTTATAAACATCTCAGCCTGTAGTTATCAATTATAACAACAGAAAATAGGCCATGACAGTATTATTTACTGATTCAGAATTTGTTCCACTGACTGGTAAATAAAGCACTCAGTTAATGCAAGCAAAACAAATTCACTCTCGTGGTTCCCATACTGTGTACCACAGAGGCTGTGAGCAGAGACTTCCCAGAGCATTTTAAACTCTCAAGGAGAATGAACCATGGTACAGTTCTGACTAAATATTGCACAAACAACACATTTAAATCAGGTCCAAGTCTCTGCATTATATCACGCTATATTTCTTTCAGTAATGTCATATTTTAGCAAACCTGTATATCAATTATGTTGATTTTTAACTTGCAAACACCATGTGAATATTGGTACAGATTATAAATTGGCACGCTGGGGTCTGTGGAGATAACTTGGCAATCTAAGGGCCTCCCTGGCAGGTGCAATGACCCAGGTTTGATCCCTGGTACCACATGCCACACTGATCCAGCACCCTAAGCAGGCTGTGCCACCCTGAAACCAGGCATTGTGGCACACACTTGTATTTCCCTGAGCTGGGGAGGCTGAGACAGGAAGATCACTATGAATATGAGCTGCATAGTGAGACCCTGTACCAAATAAATAAACAAACAAATGAACAAATAGAAATGCTGGCACTGACTGATGTTCTAGGCTGGAGAAGTTGTGCAGTGCTTGTCAGGTACACGTGCCCAATTAATGCTGCCTACCAGTGCTCTTGAAAATAACCACTAAGATTTAGGATATAAATACTTAGTAAGTTCAGATCTAACTTCCTAATAAACAAATGTGTTAAATGCCTCTTTGGCTGGATGGGCTGAAAGCAGTAAGGGTGCTTTGAACTGAGGAAATGTGCAGACCTCTGAATTCATGAATAAGGAGGAAATGATCTCAGCCTTGTTCTTTCAATGAGGTCAAGGCATAGGAAAAAGGAATTGCAAGTTATGTAAAGTCGTAGAATTAACTTCCTTGCACGTTATTAACCATCAGATACCTGCACATTGCAATTAATCAGTAGATATGCCTGAAATCAGCATGTAGTACAATAGATCACTAGAAATTTCTTTCTCAGAAAGACAGACAAACCTCCATCTAGTTTTTTTTTTTTTTTTTTTTTAACATCTGAGACTACAATGCCTTTACTTATATCTTCTTAGAAAAGCTCATGTCAAATTCCAGCTTATGTGAATGCAGTCCAGAGTATCAGGTCTCAGTGAAAATCTTGAAAGCTGCAGATCACAGATACTGTGCAAAGCTCTTAAGAACATACCTTCACAAAAGGTAAAATCGCAGTAGATACCACCAAAAGGAGGAAGACTTTAAGAAACGACAGTGGTACCTCAGTTCCTGAACTTAATCTCTTCCACAGTTTTGGAAATGATTGCTATGTCTATGTTTTGTATAAAAAAAAAAAAATGGCTGTGATCATGTTTGTCACTGTATGTAAAGTTTGCAAATAAAATGAAATTTTTCCTGAGTGCTTTTGTTTATGAGCCAAATTATTCACAAATAAAAGCATCCATGAACTGAGGTACTGCTGTATTTTAAAACTATACATTCTCCTAAGTGGAATGGAAAACTTACTAGACACATATGAATTGCCAAAATTAAATCATGAAGACAAAAACCTCTGAACAGGCTGTTATGTCTGATGGGTCTGGGTTCTAGAGTCCCCGACTCATCCTCTCCACATCTGTCTCTCTTTGTTGTAGAAAAAGGAAAAAGAGTCAGCATGCAAGTGCTAGGTGCAAGTAACTTTACTGCAGATATCATAGGAGGGAGTGGTGCAAAGCCACTTCAAGGGTGTTGGGGCCCAGAGCTGATGCGCTGCTGAATCTGGAGTTGTGGTCCTGTTTTATAAGGAGGGGCTCCACCTCCACCACCCAAGAGAGAGCTGACACTTGTTTGATTGATTGAATATTGGTCTTGCTGCTAAAGGCTTGGGTATTGTGAGCCAACAGGGAAATTTGGGTGGGCATGACAACCTCTACTGCAGGACAGTGTTGCCTGCCCAGATGTGCATATTAAATAACTTGTCAAATTCAAACCACAAAACTGCTTGAAAAACTACTTACCGATCATATCCACACAGAGGTTGCCTTTTTCTTCCCTTTAAAAGCGGTTCTGATCACAGGGTTCCTTTCTGTCCCTAGAAAGACCAATAGCAGGAACTGAAATACAGTAACAATAAAACCTACCAATTAAGAAAAGCCCAGGACCCAGCGGATTCACCAAAGAATTCTAACAGAACTTCATGCAAGATATAGCAGCAACACTCTTCAAACTCTTCCATGAAGTTGAAGAAAAGTGGAACTACCAAAATCATTACTGGAAGTTAGTAGTGCTCTCAAATCAAAATCAGTTTATTAATGAACAAAACTACAGGCCAATCTCCCCAACGAACTTCTTTTGTTTAGAAATTTCTTGCCAATTACTCTGTCATCAATAATTTTCTCCACTTTATCTTTTAATGGATTCACAGTTACTGCTTTTATATCCAGGTCTTTGATTCCATTTTCACAAAAGTTGAGAAAAACAGTTTGAGTTTCATTCTTCTTGTATGGCTAAGCAGTTTTCCCAGCACTGTTTGTTAATGTCTTTTTGCCAATGTATGATTTTCAGCCCATAGTTGAAGATTAAATGACTGAATGGGCCTGGGTTGTTTCTGCATCCTCTGTTCTGTTCCATTGCACAACATACCCATTTTTGTGCCCAGGATCATGCTGTTTTTGCCACCATAACATTGTAATATAAATTGAAATCCAATTTATGACACCTCCCTCTCTAGTATTGTTCTTTAGGATTGGCTATTCTAGGGATCTTCTTGCCCCATATGAATTTTAGAATGTTTTCTCTGTCCTGGTGAAAAATACTGTAGGTATGTTGATTGGAAGGACCAAAAAATCTGCATATAGTAACACTTCTACTTGTAGACAATTTGATTTGCAAACAAAGCTTTCTCCAAAGTTTTGCTTCTGTTTCCAAACTTTGCATCGGGATAAACACAACCACAGCTACCTTCCAACACATAAACACAAATGCAATCAGCTTCCCCCAAATCATAAAACAGATTAAGTTTGTAGACTGGGTTACCAATTCACCAGTTTTGGAAGTATGGGCAACTTGGCAATATTGGTTTTTCAGTTGGCTTCATTTCTTCTTCAGCTGTGACTTGTGTTTCTCTCTGAAGGCCTTACCCACCCATCTGAAGCTATACCAAGGAATCCATAACACATCCAAGGCCTCAGATCAAGTCAAAAGGTAATTTTTTCTAAAGCTGAGCTCACCTACAGGAAATAAGATGCTTAAAGGATTAGGGTTGGCTCTGCATGTCACCCAGCACACAGAGCTCTCTTCCACGTGGAAGCCCTAGGGCCTTCTCTGCCCTCTGTCCCAGGTCTTTGTCTCTGCCCTCTTCTTCAGCACCCATCACCAGGTAGTAGGCATCAGCCTTCAGTTCATTCCCATTCATCCATCCATCCAGTTTTGCCAGAGCCAATGACTGTCTTCACATCCTTTATGTTTTTCCTTGAATATCACCTACTCAGTGGATTCTTTTCTGATTATAAAACCTATATTAGTCCATTTAGAAAGTTATCACAAAATACCTTACACTGAGAGTTTATAAATAATAGAAATGCTTTGCTCAAGTTCTGGGTGCCGAGAAGTGCACAATGTAAGGGGAAGCAGATCCTATGCCTGTTTCATCAATCTTAACTTCTACCTTCATGTTTATACTGCAGAAGTGGTGAGAAAATTACTTGGGCCTCTTATACAAGGCCCTAAACTTACCCCTCATGGCAGCACCCTCATGAGCTAATCAACTACCAAGAGCCATGTCCATCCTACCATGTTAGAGGCTGTATTTCTACCTATAAATTTGGGATTGTCTTAGTTACTCTTCTCTCATTGATGGGACAAATACCCAACACCAAAGTGAAGGAAGGAAAGGTTTATTTAGCTCACGGTTTGTGGAGGTTTCAATTCCTATTCAGCCGGCTCCAAGGCTGAGTGGCACATGGCAGAGAGCAGCAGTTCATGGCGGCAGAATAGGAGCAATTATGACAGAGGCAATGGAACAACCAGGGGGAGCAGAGAGCAACAGCGCTAGTCTGTCTCTCTGTCTCTTTCTAAATTATATCTGGCTCTCTGCCTAGCCTTTCCACCTCAGCCAGACCTATAATTCCCAGCAGTACTCAGACTGATAATCTCATCAGTACATAAAACACATAATCCCAGTGACTCATGAGTCGTCTCAATCTACAGAGGTCCCTACCCCATGATTGCATGAGGCTTTGCGGGGACAACTGGACATAAACCATAAGAGGAATACATACAAATGTTCAGACAGCAATAGTAGCTAATGTGGTAACTATGTTCCTCTACCTCACCTAAAGCTTTCTGCCTTCTCCCCATTTGGCATTTTTTCTTTGAACTTATCACTACCTGAAGTATTTAATCTTGACTCAGCAATCTTTTTTGTTGCCTTTTCCCAACCTTCATGAAAACAAGGATGCATTCGTGTCAGGCTTACCCATATGCCTCCAGCACCCAAACTTGTTCCTGACACATTGGCGGTGTTCAATTTATATCTTTTCATTGAATTCACTACACTTTATAAGCATCCATTAAGTGTCTGCTATGTGCCAGATACAATGTGTAAAGCAAGATGAGGTTCTGTCTTCACAAAGTCATAACCTACTAAAGAACCCCCAAATTTGAATCGCAGTGGGATTTGTGCTTTGAAGAAAATGTAAGAGGTATAGGTGTGTTCTTTGAAGAAAATACAGGACTGTAACCCAAGACTCCCTGTGCTGCTCTCAAGTGAGCAGAGTGATGCGCGTACCCAAGAAAGCTATCCCGCTGGGAACTTCAGAGTTGCCTGCTGCACACCAGGTTCTTCAACAAAGTCCTGAAAGCCATTTCCTCTGCCTTCCCTCCCAAGGCCAGGGAATAGATATGGATTGTTTTAACCATAACCTGTCTAAACATCAAACTCTGCTAACCTAATCTTTTAAAATTCCCCATGGCCTGCATGCAATTTAAAAACTTCATCCACACCCTCTATGAACTTAGTGTTTATCATACAACTGTGTGTGTGCATGTGTGCGTGCGTGTGTGTGTGCGTATGTGTGTGTGTGTGTGTGTGTGTGTGTGTGTGTGTCTTTTCCAACTATCTACATCTTCTCTGTCAAGTGTGGCTTGCAAGAGTTTTTAGAGAAAGAAAGCATCAAACTGGCTAAGTATCGTTCAATACTGTAAACAATGATGGCAAGGCAAAACAAAGACAAACTGAACTCCGCTAACAGTTTTTTTCACAAAAAAAAAAAAAAAAGTGAAGGAGAATTGTGGAAACTCAGCTACCCCGATAATTGAAGCTGATAATTCTGTACTCTCAACCATGTAGATGTGCCATCCAAACGCATTTCAACACATCACCTAACATTCAACTCCCAGTCCTACTGTTCACAGGGAATGTTGGATCTCAAAACTTCCAGTAAAAAAATTTATGTCTGCCTTTTATTTTGGCCCTGTGGCTTTTCTTCCTTCTCCTCTGGCCTTCATTTCTACATCTTCCTCCTCCTGCCCTGTGCTGCAGTGACACTTCACATATACCATGCCACATTGTCCACAGAGACGGTGAGTAAGGCCGGGGCTCTGCCGTCATCTCCACCTATGCAGCTGGATACCAGCAAGTTCCAGGTCCCTCCATGTGGCTCTGCTTCCTTGCATGCTGCTGTGGTTTGAACGACCTTGTTAAAACTCATATTGAAACACAATCGCTGTTGGAGGCAATAAGAAATGAGACCAAGTGAACCTTTTTAAGGGGTAATCGATTCTTGAGTTATTAATGGATTAGCAGGTAAAAGGGTTCCCGGCTTATCCTACTTCGGCTTTGTTGTATTTGTGCCTCTCACCATGGGTTGTCCTATGCCACACTGAGGCTCTGCAGAATCTCCATCAACAATGTTTGTAGCAGCTGCAACCCCTGTGCTGTGGACATCTCAGTCTCCAGATCTATAGGAAATAAGATTATTTACCTTTTTTTGTTTTTGGAAAGATTGGGGTTTGGAAAATGGAGATTGGATGCTAGGGATTCCAAATGCATAAAAATATTATCTCTCAACTTTATGATGAAAGATTCTACAAGATGTTTCACTTGCATACGTCTAAGTCCCACCCTGTGAACTTTGCTGTGTTGTTCAACTTTGTGTTTACTTGAATAAAATACCAAATTTCTTCACTTTTAAAATATAGCTGCTATTGACAAGATCTGTTATATCCAGACTCCGGGATTCTCTGGGGGAGAAGGGTAAACAGCATCTATCCAACCCGTTTTGTCACTTCTATACCTAGGTGACAGCAGTTGGGCTATTTCTTTCTCTGCTTCTTTTCTAAACACATTCCCTGGGTCAACATTCACCCCTAAGTTGTATGACGTCAGTGACCCTGTGAGGGTGGTCACCTGAAACTCAAGGAGAAATCCCATTTTTCTGGAGAGAGAAATGGAGAAGCAGGCCTATGGTTCAAAGAGCTTGAGGAAACTCCTCATCGTTTCTCTTTCTCTTTTCTCTATCCATATTACCCTGCACAGTAGGACTAAGGACAAAATCTTTGAATGAATGTGGCTTTCTGTCTGTAGGAACTGAGGAAAGAACCCTTTGAGAGGTCAGAAGTACAGAGAAAGCTCCAGGCAGGCGAGGCTTAGACAATATTTCCGAGATCTGAACATGAACCAAAAGATGTCAAGGGCTTCGCCAACCTGCTTACATTGACCAGATCTCCAGATGCAGAGTAAGTGCTTTAAAAATCAAATCATCATTCAAACCTCACCCAGTTTCCAGACCAACTTCTGAGAGAAGCATGAACATGCCAAAGCCAAGAACACAAAAACACCTCACAAAGCAAACTGAAGCTTGAGCCAAAGCCCACAGCAGGAGAGACAGAAGCTGTGATATGAGCTAAGTAGGTTGACTCTCTGCCTAAATAAAACACCCATTATCTCAAAAAGTTTAAAGCACCCGTGATTTCTTGATGTACAAATGCCCAAAAAGCAATCTAAAATTTGTTCTGCATCCAAACAACTAAGAAAATCTGAGGAATTCCCAACAGATGCCCAGGTAAAGACAGTAACTGAGTGATTACAATCTTCTCTATGAGGTAAGTGAATATTCTTTAAATGACTTTTAAAAGTTGAAGGCCTTGAGGAAAAGGAAACAGTGTATAAATAGAAAATTTTAAACTAAAATTTAGAGTACTTTGAGTAACATATTCATTAGATGGGCCTAGTTCCATAAAGGAGATGAAAGAAAAATGAATGAATTTGAACATAAATCAATAAAAATAAGAGAGAGAAAGGCTGTAAAAAATAATGAACAGAATATAGGAGATTTGGATATTTTCTCTGAGAAACATGAAAACGTATGGTCACCCTTTCTATTTTCGTGTTCTCAGAGCCTACATTCATAATCACCAAAATCCAGAAGCCTCGCCCATGTGTCCCAGCTGTGAAGTAGGGAAGCAAAGCAGGAGCACTCAGAATGCTGAACACAATTCAACAACATCAAGGAACAAGCGGCTAGATCAATATCAAAAGCACTTATCTGAATGAAAGAAGCCATATTCCAAAGCTTCATCCCCTATGACACCATTCACAGTATTCCTAGAAAATCTATGATTTTAGGAATGCAGAAGAGGATGGTGATTGCTGGAATTTGAGTTGAGAGAGGGCAGCTGACTAACAAAGGATCCCAGAAAACTGTGGAATTAGGGGAACTGTTTTATATTTTGGCCTCATTGGTGATTACATTATTCCATGTACGTGTGAAAGGTAATTAAACTTTATGCCCCAGACAGTATATTCTACTGTGTATCAATTTAGAAACTAAATAAATGAACAGCAGTGAGCTCTCAGCAGTTAGCAGATAAATTTCCTATAAGATGAGCATTCATGAGTTTTCCTCTTGTTCAAGTAGTGTGCTGGCTGCAGCCTTCACCTCAAATAGTGCTGCCTTAAGGCTCTGTAGCAGATGAAGTTCACTGCAGGAGGAAGCAGCTGGGGTGGTATTGGAGAATCATTACAGGCCTCAGAATAGCCATCCACTAAGCTCTGTTTGAGTTACATCTGAAAAGCAATAAACCTGGCACCCTACATTGGGCTATTGATGGACTCCCTGAATTACAGTCATTTTGGTGAGCTCTCTCTCTCTCTCTCTCTCTCTCTCTCTCTCTCTCTCTCTCTCTCTCTCTCTCTCTCTCTCAATGCTCCCTGTGGTCCCTGAGTATTTGCTCCTCCAGAGCACAAGGTAAGCAGTCCTGTCTACACTGTTATTCCTCAGAACATTACCAGGAACAGAGGAAAATATCCTAGATGAGAGCTGCCCCAAGCTTAAACCAGCTGCAATAAAGTGGACTCTTCCACGCCAGGTGGCAAAACTAGGCCCAATCACATGTAGCTGAACCTAATACTCTTGAAGGTGAAAGTTTTATGGTTTTCTGTAAGTAGAACTAATATATAACACGTTGCGCATGTACAAATCTGTGGTGTGGTACATTTGATAACAGAATGCGCTGCCCTTGTCAGGTAACACTGACTTCTCCCTTACAGGTTTCCTTATGCCTTCTCTCTACTTCATGCATGGCAATGGTTGATCTCTTTTCTCGCCGACACATTCAAAACATTAGAATTTTAGATACATGGAATCTGACATCATTTAAAATGCTCATTCAGGTTTTACAGGCGTCACTATCCTTCCTCTTATTTGTTTGTTGCCAACCATGGTCAACCCCACGGTGTTGTTCATTATGGCTGCTGATGGCAACCCCTTGGGCCACGTCTCTTTCGAGCTATATGCAGACAAAGTTCCAAAGACAGCAGAAAACTTTCATGCCCTGAGCACTGGAGAGAAAGCATTTGGTTGTAAGGGTTCCTGCTTTCACAAAGTTATTTCAGGATTTATGTGCCAGGGTGGTGACTTCATATGTCACAATGGCACTGACAGCCAGTCCATCTATGTGGAGAAATTCAATGACGAGAACTTCATCCTGAAACTCACAGGCTGGGGCATCTTCTCCATGGCAAATGCTGAGCCAAATGCAAACGCTCCCAGTTTTTCATCTGCACTGCCAAGACCAAGTGGCTGGCTGGCAAGCATGTGGTCTTCGGGAAGGTGAAAGAGGGCATGAACACAGAGGAGGCCATGGAGACTTCTGGTCCAGGAATAGCAAGACCAGCAAGAAGATCACCATCACCAACTGCAGACAGCTCTCATGCATGTGACTTGTGTGTACTGCCACCACCAGACCACACCATTCCTCTGGCTCAGGAGAGCACCCTGCTCCCTACCTCCTCAAAGTGCCCCATCATCTCTGCTCTTATCACAGTTCTTTGGGTTTCATGTTTTCCTTGCTCCCCTCCAAATGTACCTGGATTGCAGAGTTAAGATTATGGTTATGAGGCTGACAAGATGGTTTAGTGGTCTAAAGCGCCTGCTTGGGAAAGCTTAGGCAACCTCAAGGACTGCAGTTTGATCCCTGGCACCACCTGCTGCACCAGCCCCACCCCCAGGGCAGTCTGAGCCAGACATTAAAAAAAAATATATGGTTATGAAAAAAACTAAACAATGGTTAAAAAACAATAAAAGAAAAATGAATAAAATGCTCATCCATAGCTCAGCAGACTAAAGCGCCTGCTTACAGGTGCAGTGGCCGGGTTCAATCCCCATGCCACGCTGGCTCTGATCCTGGGGAACACTGAGATAGTGAATGAGCCTAGGAGTAATGGTGCAGGCCTATAATTCCAGCACTTAAGAGGCTGAAAACAAGAGGATCACTATGAGTCCGATCTGTGTAGTGAGACCCTAGAGTCCTTGTAATAAAATATATAAAAAAATTAAAAATAGAAAAATGTTCATTTGTTCCATAGCATCTACCAGTAGCTTTTATTGCCCAGTGGAAAACACATGGCTTCCTTGAAGAGTTGACTGTTAACTGGCCACCATGATCCTTCATGCCCATGCTTTGACATGCTTGATATGCTTCCCTATATTTCTCCATGAAATTGGTGGGGTTGGCTAGTAGGTGTGTACGTAACACTGTAATAAACTATAAAATCATTCCCCGCGGGACATATGCCATCCTACGTTCCTACCAGCAGTATGCATGAGCTCTGGTGTGCCTTATCCTTGCCTACAGTGAATGTGCTCAATTTCTTTTTTCATTTTAGCCGCTTTGGTGGGTATACAGTGATACCTCTTTACACACCTAATTTTTAGCTCCTTAGTGACAGAAAAGCAAAGTGCCACATCCTTAAATGTTGTTCAAATCTGTTGCCTACTTTTCCCAATTCTTACTGAGTTGTGGAAGACATTTTTCTTAGGTATTTTCAAAGTGAGTCCTTTGGCAGGGACATGATTTGCAAAATTTTCTCCCACCCTGTGACTTTACTTTTCATATTCTTAATGGTGTTATTGAGCTACAAAAGTTTTATTGCTGCTTGTGAAGTTTGATCTGAGGTTATTTCTGGTGATTTCTCCCTGTTTAAGAAATTTTTACCAGGGGCCAGCCAGATAACTGAGCGGATTAAAGTGCCTGCTTAGGCAGATGCAGGGGCTGGGGATTTGATCCTCCATTTAAGACTAGTACATTTTTTTGGTCTCTGCATTGCTCCATAGCTAAACACACATTTTACGTTCAACAAAATGTCATTCCATTAAAAAGGTGGCAGACCCTTTGTACACATTATTTGAGGCCTGTCTATTCATATCACTTGCACATTTTAATTGGATTATTTTTATGTTGTTAATTTTTTTGTTTCCTTATAGATTCTGCATATGAATCTTTGAACAGAAAGTTAATAGTAATTTTTTTAAATATTATATTCATGCTTCACATTTTTGTCTCCAGTAAATAAATATTAATTTTTCTTTACCAAAAAAAGGCTGTAAAGGGTTCTGGGATTCGTGATTGCTCTCATTCAAGACTATAATTATACTATAATTTGATGAAAACATACTAAAAGTACATTTGAAGAATTTTTTACCACAAAAGCACAAGTAAATATGTGATATAAGAATAGAAAAATTTGATTACTGGACTATAGTACATCTTCACTTTTCAAAGCACATTATAATATCATGTGTAAATTCTTTAGTTAATACAATAAAAATTAAAACAAAATACCTGATCCACAATAAGACTGACCTAGGAAACTCCAGCCTAGAATCTGAGTTGGCAATTACCACAGGAAAGACTGGGATTCAAACCAGTTTATTTCAAACCGAACTTCAGAGACCAGAGCTGCGCGTGTGCAGCAGAAGATGTAAGTGCTGAGTGTGTGGTGTGCTTTAAGGCTCACACACAGATCTGTCTATTCTGGTATTCTGGTGACAGTTTCCTGGTCCTTCCTCAGGGCTCTCCAGAGACAGGACCAAGTGACCCAGAAAGGATGTCTCCCAAAGACATTCTCTCATCTAGCAAGGGAGACCCCAAAGCTGAGAACTAAGGAGGCTCCAGGCCAGATTTCTTATTTGCAAAATGAAGTTCAAAACTAGAAATTTTGTTTGATCAGGAACACCACTGCTGGTATCTTCCCACAAGTGTTAAGGTTATCAAATTACACCTGCATATCATACCACTTATAGAAACTGGACAGAAACGTGGCCAAAGTGATCTTCTAAAAAGACAGTGTTCTCTTAGGACCATACAACTTGACAACTTTCAAGGCATAGGCTGGAGCAGCCACTGAGGATAGTGGCCCAGAAGCATGACACTCAGAAGCTGCAGGACAGACAGACCCTGAGCAGCGCAGGAACAGAGGACACAAGGACAGTCTTTACGCAGGGCATAACAATGCTCTTCTATGTCCCAGCACTCTGGGAAACAGATGCAGTAGGATTGCAAATTTAAACCCAACCTGGAAAACAGTAATTTAGACAGACGTACTGTCTGAAAATTTAAAAGTAAATAAATAAAAGGGGCTGTTATGTAGCTCAGTGCAAAGGCCCTGAATTCAATCTTCAGCACTGAAAAAAAAAATGAGGTTTAAGAAAAATCTGAGGGCAGTAATGAAATTATGCACAGTACCAGTGAAGACAGTGTATTCCTCCCACATGGATTCTTCAGATAATGAAGAGTACATTCCTCTCTCAAACACCAGTACAATTTCACTGCATGTATTTCTGAGATAAAACTTTCTAATGTGCAAAGGACACTTCCTATAATTGAGTCTTTTAAAAGCAAGAGAGAGAGAAGCAGAGAAGGGGGAGGGAGGAAAGGAGGGAGGAAGGGAGGGAGGGAAGGAGGGAGAAAGGGCATGGCATTATGTATTAGGCACTGTTCTGTATATTGTGAATGAGTGACCACTTTAACACTCAAAGCTAACCTACAGGCAGCACATTTTCTGAAGCGAAGAGGTATAGGTAACACCGCAGACCACAAGACTCCCTAGCTTTAACTGGGATACACTAAGCAACTGAAGACCACTTTACAAAGATATAGCATAAAACTTTTCATCGATGAAACAGACACAACAGTGGACTCTAAGCCATTCGACGAATTAAGTGAGAGGGTGACGCTTAACCATGCCTAGGAAGTGCTCTGATGTGCCATTATCTGTTTTCTGGTGAAGTAAGACAGTCCTGGCTTTGACACCACTCCACATCATTGAGTGTCAGCATGAGCTACATCCGGCTCTGTGTGGGTTGTTGTAATGAGAAATAAATAATGCCTGTGAAGTAGATACAGTCAGCGGTTGATAAAAAATGTTTTCTCATTACTTACTGAACATCCTGAGATGGCCTGTCCATTTCGATCTCACACTGTCTTAAATCTAACTCATCTCTCATGCACACAAAAGTTTCACTTGTCTTTTGTATTCCTTGTGGTGATTCCTCCCTTCTCTAAGCTAGGAGGATTTATGAGTTTCCAGGAGTGATTTGCCCTGTACTTACCTGTCACTGGGTCCTGTCCATCCCACCAGTGCTAATTGCATCACAATCTCTGTTTTCGCGCGTTCAAACGTGCTCTCCCACTTAGAGTATTTTCCTACCTCAATTCTAGATAGCTTATTCTGTTTTATTTGAAACCCAAATCTTTTTTGCTGAACAGCCATCCACTCCTGCTCCTCACTCCACAGAAGGTTGAGGAGCCCTCAGCAGCAGCTCAGAGACTCAGGACTTCTAATAATCCACCCAAGGGTGGGCCTCGCGTGCCAATGCCTGCCAACCTCGCACCAATGCCACATTTCCTGAGCATCTTCTTTCCCATGCCTAGTCATTCTTCACTTTCCACCACGTAATGAATCACTGATCCTCCAAAAGCCAGACCGAATGAGAAATGTTTCCTATTACACTCCCCTTACTAACTTTAGAGTATATAGAACTTTGATGTCCACTGCAGGGCCATTATGAAAAGCATCAAATGAAAACAAGAAAATAGCTCTTGTGTCATCTACCTAGACTTACAGAGAGGTCTGTTGTGTTAGTTTTTGATTCTTCTAAAGAACTAAAAATGTTGCATCTATCCCAAAGTTCCTCTCCAATTTTTCCTACTCTCCTTATAGATATAGTCTGAAGTAAGTATGTTATTCCATGTATGTAGACTTTTTGCTTTCTTGCACAAATAAATAAGTTAAACAATTATTTACCACTCTGGAAAACTAGGTCATTCTTCTAAAGCTAGAGATACCCATCTTCTGAGACCTTGCAGTTCCACTGTGGATGTACACACAGAAGAGCGTAATGATGCAGATGAGACTATGACCAAGAGTATATCGAATTATTGCTTATAATAGTGAAATGTTACAAAACACTTAAATAGCTACAGAGGAGGGCACTCAGTAGCTAGAGTGTGATCTATTCATAAAATGCGTTTTTCCTAAAAGTAATTCCTATTGTTAGCCTAAATTTTTCCTAATCAATCCACACACATATTTGAAAACATAATATCACAAAGATGACTCTTCATAAAGGTTATATAGTCAGGACATCATGCTTGCAGCCAATCTGCTCACATTTAGATGATCATTTGCATGATAGCCTAGGGAGCTGAACTTGGTCTTCTTTCCTATGCCTGGCCATCCTTCATTTTCTTCTGGTTATTTTTCTCTGCCTTTCTTTCTGTTCAATTGATTTTCCCCACAAAATTTTCCTAGTGAGTCAGAATATACATTTTATTTTGTTTTTGAATAATTGTTTTCAAAATGTTGACGTAGATATTTAAACACAAACTTTTTTTGTTAATACCTAAAATTTCCTGTATTCACATGCTCCCGAAGTAGGGTACAAACCTTGGAGCCATTTCACAAGGTTTTTTCCTCATTTCCCACAATGTTTTGGTTTGAAATTATATGTGATTTCAGTTTATGAATTTTTACCATACTAAAGTGTACCACAGTTTCTGACAACCCACATCATCCTATTTCTCACACAATTTTTCTGAATCATATTTGACTATCTCTTTGAGAAGCTAATTAATACCATGCCTTAATAGGTTTTATGTCTTTTATTATTTAAAATTATTTTTGTTTAGCCCTTACACAGGAATGAAAAATGTATATACAGCATGTAATCATTCTGCACCCCAAAGCATTTTACCATAATACTTTGAAGACAGTTTCATGATTACCTGCACTGTTTTCTAGTACAAATAATGAGAAATCTGATATGCATCTGATTTTCTTCTGAAGTGCAACTTTAATACATACCTTTGTGTGATGGGTGTTTTGCTGTTGTTGCTTTGCCTTGATTGTAGTACTGGAGATGGATCCGGGGCTTGGCTCACACAATAGGCGGGCACTCTACCCTTGAGCCTCAGCTCCACACCCTCATCTGGTGCTTGTGGCTGTACCAAGTGAGATCTGTCTGTCTTACTCCACTCGATTTATTTTATCCCTGCCCCCATGAGTTTCAGAAACCATACCTTTCATGGTTTTGGGACATTTCTTGCTTTTAATTCTTGTTTGTTTTCTTCTTGTGGAATCCACAGGTGGACATTTGATCTCTAGAAACCTCTTCCATGTTTTTCAGCTTTTCTTCCTTGTATACTTGGGCACTGTCTTTCTCTGTGGCATAACCCTTAGGCTCAGCCACCTGTTTTCATCTTTTGATCTTCAGTTGCATTTATTCTGATTTTTAAAGTGCCTTTTACTTTCAGTGGCCATAGTTGGATTTTCCAGGACATCAATATTTTTCATAAAACTTGTTCCCTTATGAATATGAGGCCTCCTTGAAACCCTCTAGTGTTACAGTTCAAGTTTTGAAGTGGTAGCTCTACTGTTGCCATAGCAATTCTCTTTTATGTGTGGAGAGAGATGGGTGAAGTGATGCTGTTCGTTTTATTAACAAGCAAACACAGATGATTTCTAGGGTCTGCTTCGATTTGTGGCTGAGCCTTATATTTGAGGCTAATTTTAGCTGCCTACAGTTCCAATAAGAACATCTATCTGCCTGTTTACTAGCTGATGTCTCTGGTGAAATGAGTGGGATTTCTCACCCCACCAATGTCTTTGCTGTCGCTCTGTGCCTGGGTCCGCTGTGGAAGCAGCTAACACCTGAATTTCTAATTTGAAGGAGAAAATAGGATCAAGTTTATCTGCGTAAAATGCTGGAGTCTGCTATTGCTACGTTTTCCTTTCTTCCTTCTTCACCTCTCTGTATGTGGTTATTAAGGAGACCTAAGTAGGCTGGGCATCAGCCACCCAGGACTTCTTTCTCTCGTCCACTCCTTGGACTACATTTCAGGTTTTCTTCTAGGCACACACGGTAGTGCTGCAAAATGCACAGCCCAGGAAGGACATCAAGCAGTGCTCATCTGGCCCGTTTGTTCTAAATGCAGATACTTAGTCAACTGCCCTGATGATAAGCCAGTAACAATATTTATGCCCCACAATTTGTTCGATGTTATCTTAAATTACCTCTGAGACTCATTTACCCATAAACAAGATTGTTTCTGCTTATGCATGAGATAGATTTTCTCTGTTTTGTTTTATCTTTCTCTCTATCCAGTTCTTTGTTTTTGAAATTCCTCAAAGCTGATAGAGCACTCATGATCATACTTACAAATTTTTCTGTGCTCTAATTATATCATTTTCAAGCTTTTCTTTGTAGCATTCTTAAAATTTTTTTATGTGGGATGGTAGGTTAATATTTTACCTTGCATTGTGTTCCTGCCATTTTAAAAGGTCATATTTTATTATCATTTGTGTGTCTATTTCTTTCACCGGGCTTACTTCAGAGGATAAATTTACATAATTCATAATTATACCTCTATGGTATTGGTACATAACAGGCTGTTAATAAAATGTTCATAAATAAACAAGTACTAAGTTTGTAAATGCAATGCCACTGAATACAAAACACTTCAGAAAAAAATAATTGAACCTGCCTATTTCTAGTGTATTCAGTTCCACTCTATTTCCAAGAATACATGCAATTTGATAATTTATCCACTCTTGTCTTGTCACATGATTAGAACAAAGGCCCACTGGACTTGAATGTGAGGATATGGATCAGAATCTGTCTTGATATTTACTAAGTCTGGCACTAGCAAAATCATTTACACCTATTCAGTCTTGGGCTCCGTCCTGTTTCTCCTAAAAGTGGAAAGGTCCACATACACATTGCATCATTAAAGAGTTTGGAGTAGATGACACCCCTGAGAGTTCTTCTTGGACTCATGGACACAAAAGATTCACTTTTGAATTATATTTTTATTCAACCCCATAGAAACAACCTTGCTACAACTGGGCTTCTACTCCAGTTGAATACCAGCAAACAAAAAGGGAACCAATATGTTTCCAACCAACCTAGGGAGAGCTCCTCTCACAAACTGTTGAGGACTGTGTTTCTGGTTCCTTTTGATCCTGAGAAAAACTTGCCAGGGCCCATCAAGAAGGAAGGTTGCTATCTGACCACCTAAAATGAAGATAGAACTCAAGGAGGTGAGATTGCATGGCTTCTTGGCCATGTAAGAAGGACTGGGCTGCTTCCTCATCTGCCTTCTTCCTTTCTTCCAGAATCCTTGTTTTCAGATCCCAGCTTTCACATTATGAGAAGATGTAAACTGTAAGAGTCACATGTGATTTCTCTGACCCACATCAACATCAGCCACCAGCCACCAGCCACCAGCCACCAGGCACAAGGGTGAGTTGGCCTTCGGATAATCCCAAGATCAGAACCAGTGCTTTAAACTACTTCATTTTAGAATAATTTATGTAGATACATAATAAAAGAAACAACCTTCTTAGGTCTTCACTCCTTAATTTCCAGATATTCCAGGCACTCCTAGAACTTCAAATGTCCCACAGTGTCTGTCATCAGGTGTGTCTCCAACATAGAACCCACAATTAAATGCTATTCTGGCCATAAAATCAAAATACACATACAGTAACATAGAAGAGAAAGGGCACACTGAGTAGCAACTAATGATCTCCTGGTACTGCCCACTGGTTCCTTGCTCATGCACAACCAGGAAATAGAGGCCCAGACTTCATGGTCAGCATCTGCCCATCTGCCCACTAAATGACCTCTGGCCTCAGCAGTCCCAGCCAATAACCAACTACAGCTGTAAACTCTTCCTGAGCTGGGTAAATCACTACTTTTTTCTTAAGTTATAAAGTAAACTGTTTATAATACTTCATAAAACACCCGTCCCCGTATTAAGGAACCAGAACGTTTTCTGTAGGAGATAAACTCTCAGGAAAATGTTTAGCTCAAGTGTTTAGTAATTCATCCATGTTAAAAATTAAGTTCTTTTCCATGACAATCCCATTATACGGGGAGAAGAAGATTGGGACAGGATCCATCAATCTTTAAAAAACAATGACAGTCTAAAGTGTAATCAAAGTAGCTAGCTTTTGTCTTGCAAGTAAAAATAAATGCGTAATGAAGTAGAGTTGTTCTGTTTGTTCTTCAGGTTGTTTTTGTCTTATTGTGCTTTGTTTTACTGAATTCAGGTGAATGGTTTGTGTATGTCATCACAATGTGAAACTGTGTCTTCACAAGATCAAAATAACCACGAGCCGCTGATTCAAGGCTGAACAGGACAGAACCGGCTGTGCATCAGGAGGACGGGCAGTACCATTAAGTGGGCAGTGCATTCAGGCAGAACATGATGAGGTAAAAAAAGAAGTGAAGAAAAATTCCCATATAGAAATCTAAAAATTACTTCTAATTCCTTCCTTTTCTCCTTTACTAACTCCTGGAAGATCTCAGTAGCGAGACTCTGAAGGATTGCCACATCTGAAGCCTTAGACTGATCACAGCCAACCTTTAATATCATTAGATTTTCTGACACAGTCAAAAGAAAAAAGCCTAGAGTTTGATAAACCATCACCATATTATAAATTTTCAATAAAAATTTCAATAAAAAGTCTATTGTGTGAGTCACTTTCCAGCACTCCAAAAAGCACCGGACATGACCATCTTATAAAAAGAAAAGGCTCTTGTTGCCTCACAGTCTTGAAGAATCTAGCCCATGACTGAATGGCCCTATTGTACCTGGGCCTGTGGAAAGACAGCAACTTATGGTGGAAGTGTGTGGAAGAGCAAAGCCCCCCCTTTTCTGGTGAGCCAGGGACCAAAGAAACAGAAAAAAGGAAGAAGCCAGGGTCTCCGAATAGTTCAAAGAGACTTTTAAGCCTTGGACATTTAGGCCTTTGGGGGAATAATTGTCAAATGATATCACTCATGAAGATTTTTGGCCTAGGTTTCTAGAGTCTGTAGAATTGATAGCATATAATTCCACACAAATATTAAGTATAACTCCAAGGAAGACGGAAGCTGCTAGTGAAGCCATTACTAGAAAAGAATCAGGTCTTTTTAGACCCAAGACAAGAGCAAGCTGCCACCACTCTGAACAAGCTTCCCAAAGAACGGGACAAAGATGATATCTGTTCTACTGCTGTTACAGTAACATAAAACTAAAATGAGTCATTTGAGTTAGTGGGAAGGAAAATATTTGTAAGAAAATAGCTTTAAAAGAAAAAAATTTCTTTCACTGTGTGAAGCACATGATGAATTGTGGTTTTTCATGTACAAAAGTAAGTCCATGACCTGAGGCCTCACTTTACTTGAGTCCTGGGATGTTTTATGCATCAGGCTATTTGTGTGTGCATGTGTGTGCATATGTGTGCATAGGTGTTATGTTTTTATATACTCATGAGAACCTGTATGTGAGGTGTGTGCATGGAATGTGTGTACTAGGTATTATCAAATGATATCACTCATGAAGATTTTTGGTATGCATGTAGAATGCATGCAGCTGATGTATGTGGCACTTGTGTGAGTGTGTAGTTTTTTGGGATGTGGTGCATGTATATTGGTGTGCTTTGCACTATGTGTAAAATACATGGTATATGTGTGTGTGGTGTGGGGAGTGTGTATGCATGAGTGAGTGTATGGGGTTGGGGGTGCTTAGAAGTTTCATTTGCTTCCTTGGTTTTCAAAAGCAGCTAAAGATTGTAGGAATTATTGAGTTCTGTGGACCATCACCAAAGTTCAAAGAAAGCAGCCTTTTTTTTAATAAGAGCGGATAGTAAGAGATTGAACGATAAAGAACATTCTTTGATTTTGCTAGAAAAGAAGACTTCAGATGACATCATACATTGTACACACAAACTCACATTCTGAGGAATGGAAGGGGCCACATACTGTCATTTTTCAGGAGGTTCCTTGATTCCTGCCCAGAGTAGAACAATGTACCATGGTTCGCTGAGACTTTCTGCTCAAGTTACTCACCTGAGCAATGGCAGCTCTACACATTTATGAGGAGAGTAGCATTGTCCAGAAGTGGAGTCCACTCCTGTTTCCAAAGTGCCCTTGGCACTGGCCAAAGAGCAGCTAGTCATTAAAATATGGTAATTCTTCAGATAAAGATAGGTGATGAGGTTGGAGAGCTCTTCTCACAATTAGAAAGACAGAAGGAAGGAAATTTGGAGAGAGGCAGACAGAGACAGAGATAAACTTAGCTATACCATAAAAGTGGGTGTTAATTTAGAGTCTGACTTAAAAAATCCTCCTCTCCTTGCTAAAAATTAAGTGCAATATGTTTAGAGTATATTATAGATTAAAAAGTTTTGTGAAATAATAATAATAGCCACCACTGAATTCTACTTATAACCATGGAAGACTGGTTAGCGGCATTCTTGAAAATGGCAGTTCTCAGGAATGTAAACCTTGAGCATCATCAAAAATTCAGACATAACTTGCTTTTCTTTAAGAATAAAATGGCTGACACTGATTAAAGTTTTGCAAATCATAGTATATGGTTCCACGGTAAATCCTGAGGGGACCTGGTTCACCTTGTCAGATAAAAAGTTACATATTTTTTGTAACATAGGTCTTGTTTTATCTTGGTTTTAACCATCCAGCAGAAAAGTCTAACCACAAGGTATAAAAAGGAAAGCCATATTAATATGCTGAACTGTAAAAAGGCTCAAGTCAAAAGCCCCCAATCATGCCAGATGAGCTGATAATCCACTACTGTTTTGACTATTGGATGAAATATACAGCTACTTCCTCTTTGTACAATGAAAAGAAAGATCTGTACTAATGAGGTTTAGATAAGAAATCATGTCTGCATCTTGTACTCTGAACAACTATGACAAAGACAACATTATGCAATGTAATAACTATTGTAAAAAATAATATTTTTTAAAAAAAGAATAAAAATGTTAGATTCAATGGAGGAGGCACAAAGTTCCAAAAGCACATAAATGCTGAGGTGGAGCTAGGGCTATCCAAGAACAATTCTGATCCTGTGTGTCCTCTTGGCAAACCCACCTTGACCCCCATATTTTAACATATTTCCCTTTGCTTATTTAGAAATGCTGTTTTCCTTCCTGTCATATTTTTAAACCCAAATCACTTCTGTGTTGTTCTGCACCAATAATTATCTGTTTTCTTCCATAAACTTTAAACTCCTTGACATGGGTTCAAGTCCCACTCCGTCTACCCCTTCGCCGCCTACTGCCCATCGTGGTGCGGTGGCTAGTCAGTCTACAGAATAAATGCACGTGTAGATGTTGGCTGCTAGGGTGGTGAAAGTGGTCCCTTGAATGCCCAGCAGATACTGAAGGATTCTCCTCTTTATCACTTCTTGAAGAACCACTCTGGCTTTGGTGTTTATCAGAACAAGGTTGCTCTGATGAATGAGACAGGATCATCCCTCCTATCAAATCTTCCCAATTTCCAACATGAGCAGCCTCCAAAGTCACCTTCTGGGGCATATGAGCTTCTTCTGCCCTGAGAAGAGACCCATTACCCCAAGGGCTTCCGGACATAGCAAGGCCAACCTCTTTCTTTTCACTCTAATCAAACTTGTGGCTTAGAGCAGAACATTACAAACCTGAGGGGAAAGTTGCTGCTTGTTCTAGTTCATCCTTTCCCCCCTCAATTTTAATAAAGCCTCTTTCAGCCTAGAGTTATCGCTTGTCTGTGTGATCATTTGTAAGATGTAAATGTTAGTGGATCTAAACCTTATTAACTCTTCATTTTATCTATTTTTCATTTTTTTTTTTTCTCATGCTTGAAGGTCCTATTGTAGTTTGGACCAAAAAAAAATGTTTCTAACCATTGTTTTGAATTGAATAGTTTACATCCTTCCAAAACTCCTATGTTGAACTCCTATGTGTATGATATTGGGAGGTGAAGCTTCTGGGCAGTAGGTAGGTAAGCAAGGAAGAGGCTCAGAGAGGGAAAACAGAATCAGTGCCCTGAGGAGACAAGAGAGGAGACTGCACTCTGCTCCCCACCAGGTGAGGATACAGGGAGAAAGCACCACCTGCAAGCCAGCCCTGCCCAGACACCCTACGTGTAACAACTCTATCTGGGTCTTAGAACCCCCTGAGCGCTGAAAAATACGCGTTTGTTGTCTCAACCTCCAACCCAAGATGATCTGGCAGGGCAGCTCTTGCTAACATAGCCATCATTGCTTTGCAAGAATACAGTGGCCACCCAAATAAACCTTTCAAGAGTCAGCCTATTTTTCTTCAGAGACCTGTCTGTTATTTGTATTAATGTGCTAAATCTCAGTAGTATTGTGAGAGTTACTGCTACCTAGATGAAATCATTCCTGACCGACCCAGACAAAATTGGAGCCAAGAAATAGTGAAAGGAGAAGTCTGTCAGACTGCCTGTGATAAACACTGCCTCAAGGACCTGCAAACCCACCGGAGACTCCTTCTCCTTCTATATCCACCCGCGCTGTGCAAACCTCCCACATAGGCTCAAGTTTCTGTATCAAAGTTTATCTTTAGTATCCTTTAAGACTGCAAAAATTCAAATACCCAGCACAGAATACATGCCCAGCGACTACCCCGCCTGATGCCACTTCTTTCTGGCCCTTCAAGACCTAAGAATTCTGCATGCCAGTAATGAGCATATGTCAGCTTCTCCCTTTATGACTTTATGTGTTTCCCCTTGCCTCAACCCCTTTAAACAAATCATACTTTACTAAGATAAAACTATTTCTATTACAATATTCCACTGCTGTCAAACAAATGCTATTCTTCATAATTTTATTTTTACTTATATATTTGGTATAGAGTCTCACTACGCAGTTCAGACTCATAGTGATCCTCCTATTTTCAGCATTCTCAGCACTAGGGTTATAGGTGTGCACCAAAACACCCAGACTTGGTGGCTGGCTCAGCAAGCCTGGGGACAGGGCCAGCGTGGCATGTGGTTCTGGTCACAGATGCGATTTTTGAAAAATCTATCTGACCACTACTAGGTTGACAGAAGCAGTGATTCTTGTACAACTACCACCTAACTACTGATCTCCAATGGCCAATCTCAAGGTATAAGTGTCTTCCAATAAAAATTTTTAGTTCATATTTTTGTGTTTTTGATACTTCAACAAGTGTTTCCCTAGTTTCCATGTGTTACTTAA
Organism: Myocastor coypus; assembly: GCA_004027025.1. Lineage (NCBI taxonomy): Eukaryota > Metazoa > Chordata > Mammalia > Rodentia > Myocastoridae > Myocastor > Myocastor coypus. Next base: position 13,541 of record PVJA010019999.1, on the reverse strand, counting down.
AAGAATTAAAGATATTAGAAGTCATAAAGCAGTCATTATGCAATTGTAAAAACATAATCAAACACATAATCAAAACATAATCAAAACACAAGTTACAAGTCCTCCATTTTTCAAAAAGTACCCCATGAGCTGGCCTCATTTTCTATGCCTCGTGTGACTGCTGAATCTCAGGAGTTTCTGAGAGCAAGGATTCTGTGAGCAAAGCAGCCTGCATTTGAGCCCCAACCCTACACTTGACCTAGTTTCATCAATAAGCTTAGGTATTTCATTTGAACTTTGACAGGTCAGCCATGCATGGACTCCAAAACATTTGCAAGAGTCTAGGTTATTTGGTTCCAATTTTTTTCTTTTTTAGGTTACAAAATTATCTCTTCTTTTCCTTCAGGTAAAGTATCATAGACATTCCCTGAAACACTGAGAAATACAAAGCACTGTCATTCAGGATTCAGGTCAATACTTACATATGCTTCTCCCTTGCTTTCCTCAAATTTCTACTGCTATATCTTTTATAAGAAGTGATGTGTCTTCTTCAGACATGACAAACACTTCAAAATTAATCTTTGCTTCTTAAAACCTGACAAAGGTGGCCATATTTAGCAAACAAAAATGGTATTGGAGTGGAATTTCAAACAGATGTAGATAACTTTCACTATAAATATGTCCCATGCACTCATTTGCCCACACTTATACTTTAAAAAAAAACCATTGCTTTATATGAAATACAAGTTTTACCAAATGTTGTGTATTTTGCATAGGAATTCTAAACATGATGCTTAAAGTTGTTATGCCATGAAAACTCAAAATGGGTTTGGTGCACAGGGTAATATCAATTAAAGGCTGCGAAGTTAAGAGTTTTACAACGTTAAATAATATCTGGAAATGCAATAGACAGCACAAAGCCTATAGCCAACACATACTGTATTGCATTAAAACTTGCCACAAGGATCCAGTGTTTTAGTCATAATAGATAATAGTAATAGTTTAGCAAAAGTATCAAGATAAACTTTGGAAAATGGTTGGTACGTTTATTGCCTTGATGGTAGTCATAGTCTCCTACACATACATTTGTCTCCAAATTCAGATATAAGTGGCAACTAAAATATAAAGTTAATGTTTAAGCTTTAAAAGTCCTTATAGGGTTGGAGAGATAGCTAAGTGGTCTAAGCACTTGCCTGCTATGCACGAGGACCAGGGCTCAATCCCTGGTACTGCATGCCATGACAGCCCCAAAAGTGCCAAGCCAACCTTCAAAACTGCGCATGATGGTGCTCACCTATGATCCCAGCACCGGGCAGGCTGAGACTGGATGATCACTATGAGTCCAAGCTTCATAGAGAGGCCCGGTACAAAATACATAAATAAATAAGCAATTTCAAAAAGTCAAAGGATTACTGGTGGAGACCACACAAGAGAAAAACAAAGGCAGAAGCTAATGAAGGTCATTCTAACAGACTTGAAAATCAGCAGGAAAGTGTTCGTGTATGGGGAGGTGCTAACTACTCAGAAGGCTTCAGCGTTGGACCTCCACATATCCTACACAGACCAGAGACACTGCCCCATTGCGTAGGTGATGCTTTAAGCAGATCGTGGGGTCACAGTTCACTCCTGCTCTGATAGCACAGGAGACTGCCCTGCTGTGTGCTTTCCACAGAAGAAAGACTCAGATAGACTCCTCCTGGCGCTGTGACTGCCCAAACCCCAGGGACTGGGGCCAGCAGCCAAGATAGACTTGCAACATTGTACTCACAGTGTATTTATACTTAGATGAGCAGAAAACTTCCAATGGTATTGTTGCAACAGGCTCTCTCAGTCCTGGTCTTACTCAGCTGCCTCTTCCTAGTCATGTCCCCAAGATGGGATCCCTATGAAATGGGCAGAAGATAAGGGGCCTGAACTCCTGCTGGGGGCTGGGTGCCTTCTGACCTTGTGTTGGTTGTCAGTTGTGTGCTGGTGACACCCGCTGACCTTCAAGATACTGTCTATTGTCCTAGCTGAGCTCTGCAGGCCTAGTGAAAAATCTGAACTACTGGCAAGTCTTCTGTTCCAGCTCTTTACCTAGGAGCTGAGACTGAGCTCTTTTTCCTAAACATTCTTGGGCCCTTGGGATAGGGACCCATCACTGGCCAGCCCTGTTATCTCCTGTGTCCTGTCACTTTCCATCACAGGATGGTGTGTCTTCCCACCTACGCCCTCCACATCCTCCTCCAACCACCAGGATCCCTATGCTTATCTTTCCACTCTCCTCTGGGGAGAGATTCTGGGAAGGAACATGGAGCTGGCCCTGGAATACCAGCAAAAGCCAAAGAATTGAGACCATTCATTTTCAGGTCTCTAGGACGCTTGGAATTCTGACAAACTAACTGGTGATGAGGCTAATAAGAGAGAATGTAAGTGTATCACATCCAGTTTCAGTACTTTAGGCCATTATGAAAAATGAATATCTTTTCTATGTCAGTATCTGCCCAAGACCTTAGCCACACCTGTTTCCATCTCTTCCCTTTCTCTGATATGGACATGCTGCAGAGCCACTGTTCCTGTGGGACAAGAGATGGAAGGAAGTCAGGGCCAGAAGCCTTCTTTTTTGAAGGGGTCACCATATACTTTTTAACCTGTGGGTTCTTTTTTCTGGCAAAGAAGCCAGACACTTTGGCAAAAAAACACTCCTGAAGGTTTATCTGTTTTAACCTCAATGTTTGGAAGAAAAATAACAGCGGGAGCAACAAGGAAAAGGAAATCAAAACAGAGCATTTGATGTGATTGCAGCTGCCTGAGAAAAGAGCTTTTCCAGAGTTTAAAATACCCTCATGGGAAAGGCAAGCATGATCACACAGGTGCACATGTGCCCTGGGAGGGACTGTTTGCTACTGGGATGACAAGAATGAAAAAGGAGTACTCTGGGGCCATTGCCAAATGACCCATGGAGTTTTGCATAACCAGGGATGGAAATGGGCTTCTCCAGGTGAAGTGCACATACTCCTTTCAGAGCATTCTGGGTCTGTAACTCAGTCTGCTATGGTCCAGATAAGAAGGAAAGCTTGAAATATCAGCAAGAAATGATTAGAAGTGTTCATCGTTTTATTATTGCTAGTACTAGTAAATGTTATTACTTTACCACTGCAGGAGAAAAAGAAACCCTTCAAGATACTTCTAAGAACTCACCTGTGTTGCAGCACTTGGGGGGGGGAGGGGTACTGAACCAGGTAGATTGTGGGTTCAAGGCCAGCCAAAACTACAAAGCCAAGTCCATCTCAAAAAACAAACAACAGAAAAGGATAGCGCAGACAAGCTAAAACATGAATAATAACAGATGAGGTATTATAGTTCTGCAGTTTGCTCTGGACCCCAGAGGTACTTCATTAAGCACCTCTCAGAACTGAGATTCAGATCTAGGTCTTTCCCAGGACCCTTTGCAAATATCAGTTCTGATACTCAGGGACAGGAATTAAAAAATTAATACTCTTTTTTTCTTTGTCCTTCACAAGAAAAATGAATCCATTTGGGTGTGATGGGGCACACTTGTAATCCCAGCCCTTGGGAGGCTGAGGCAGGAGGATTGGAGTGAGCTCAAGACCAGCCTGGGCTACAAAAATGAGTTTAAGGCCAGCCCAAACAGCATAGTGAGACCTTGTCTCAAACAGTAAAAAAAAAAAAAAGAAAAGAAAAAAAAAAGCAAATCCAATAAATGAGTTCCAGAAACGTATCTCAAGACATCCATTCACGATGTGGTAGGGATATGGAGGCTTCTCTATCTCCAAGCTGCAGGAGCCAGGCTCAGCCCAGGAGGAGACAGGGAAGGCAGGGAGCAAACAGGGGTCTGTTCACCACAGTGCATATGTTCTTCCTTCTGATGAGTCCTCATCTGCCACCTTCAAGCCATCCCAGCTGACAGAGGTCACACAGCCCAGCAAGATAAGCTTGGCCAGCTAGGGAGCCACAGCCTGTACTTCTGATGCCTCATTCTCTGCAGACCTTTATTCCTGAGTTGGTAGGTCTTGAAGAGCAGTCACGGAGAGAAGGCCTGTTTGTCTGAATAAAGAGCTTCTTGAAGCTCTCTGTGAAACCCGAATAACTTCTCCAGCATCTCATTCTAAACTCCCCCATCCCACTTAACGGAGTAATATGGGAACCGGGAGCGGGGATTTCACTTCTGCACCACCCCACCCCATCTCAACCACGAAGGTTTGTCACCAAAGAGCCCAACTGGGTTTTCTTTCTAAAATAAATTCCACAACCTTCTTATCAGTGCATAATTTTCTTTCTAATTGCACACAGCTCTTTTTTGAGAACTGCTTGCCTTTTGCATAATTAACTTGTTCCCATTGTTCCCATTCCGCCCTTACCTTCAGCCGTCCACACCAACGGGCCATCTGTTTCAAAACTCCATTTAGTTTTATTTTCACTTACACCTTTGTCAATTTCCCATGATTCTAGAGTCCAAATGCCTCTTGTGCCCAACAAGAGAAGCATCTTCTTTTAGGCTGCAAGGCAGCAGAGCCAATTTACACAAGTATAGTAAGAGTTGGAACTCTTGTGCTAAGCCCTTTTGATTACTGTGTCCCGAGAATGAAAAAGAGGAATTGGCTTCCTGACTTTTTTATGCTATCAATTTTTACTATGCTTACTAGTATTTCTTAGCCTAGAAGACTTACACTATGAGGCACAGAAGTGAGATGTCACAATGATTGCTGGTGCTAGCCGCAAAAAGAAAATTCAAGGCACCAAAATGAGTGTTGAGATGCTGTCATTATTAAAATTTTAGGGTGCTCTTAAATGTTTACTAAATACTTACCAATAGAGCCAGTTTTTTTCTTTTGCAGAACTACTGTAAAACTTTCACTGGAAATAATGATTGGAGTTGAAAATGATTCACCTCTGTTAGAGAAGGCACAGCTTTTAAGTTCATGGGAATAATGATATTATACCATGTTGTCCTGCTGGAAAACAACAAATCATTGAATTTCTATGATCTAAATCCTAAGGAAACTTTAAGTGTTACACTTACAAAATGTCCCAAGTATGTTTTTTTTAAAAAATAATCACAGGATTCTCAGTTTATGCTTCAAAAGCAGGAAGGTTCAGTGTCTCCCTTTCATTCTTCAGTAAAAATGTCACATATACTATAAAGGACAAAAATAAAAGATATTTAGAATGCCACCAGCATTGGTACTACGGAAACAATGTGGATGCCATTGTGCTTAGTATCACAGGAGTGCTACAACGCAATCACTCCACAGACTGAATGCTCACAGTAAAGCAGATACTGTCTACACACGGTCCTCAGATCTGGTAAGGATCCCACACAGTAAATATTCTCCATTCCACTTCATAGGTACTGTAAGTTGAGGGTCAGAAAGTCAAGCGCACCGACATAGCTAATATAAAGAGGAAAAGATCTGAGCCCAGAATCCTTGTATTTTAACTCTTTCCAAGCAAGTAAATGTCCTGGCGCAAAAATCCCAAGGAAAGAGTTTAATATAGATGAAAAAATGTACTTATTCCCAAGGTGTGAAACTATAAATAATGGGAAATTAGTCCTAATAACTCTTCACACATTTCTCAAGTAAAATACAGTTTTCACTTATGTGGGAACTTCATGAAAAAAGGCTGGTATATGACTGGTAATGGATATTTTTGTGATCATGGATCACTTTCCTGGGTACAATCACTGAAAATCATATGCAGATGCATAAAGGACCATTTTATGTTAACTCCATAATCCTGAAAGAATTAGCCCAAAATATCAGTTCATTCATCTGCAGAAAGAAATCACTTTCAAGCATCTTCAGTGGCAGCTTCTCTCATCTACAGGAAAGTGCAGCCCTAGTTGTTTGAATTAAACTTCACTTTTACACTCACTGGATTACACTTACTGTGAAAATCCTACTACTTCTTATCTAAAAAATAAACAAATCAAACTCGACAGCCTGCTTCATCTAAAGCCCTAGTTGGTCCTTGTGTTTTGATACCTTGGTGGTTTTCATAATGAGAGGTCAAACAATGACACACTGGTGACCTTTTGGAATTACAGGAAGTGAAAACAAACCCTTGTTAATGGGGAGAGTGCACTAGCAAAGGAACGGTAGCAGTGGCTAGGGAGCCTGGATGCTGGCTCTGACTCTCTGATCAGCTGCCTGATCTCTGCATTCATGACCTCGCTGTCTGATCTGTTGGCTGATTCAACGGATTTTCAAAGATGGGAAAACTCACACTTAATTTCATTGTCTGAGGACACTCCAGTGGCCAATTTGTGGAAAGATATTATTAGAAAGACAAGTTACTCGAAATGGCATAAGCTGGTGATCTTCACAATAGTTGTCAGTGACCTTGAAAGTGGAAGAGCCAAAGAGTTCCCTCCTGTGATGTCATGCCAAAGAACAGTGTCTGAAAACACAAAATCATTTGTTCTTTCCTTCATTCCACAGTGGAGGAAAACACGAAGGTTAGAGGTGTATGGATACGGGAGTCATCCCATTTTTCTGGGTTTTATCTCTTGGTTTCTTTTCAATTTTTGAAAGCTTTTTGATATGTTTCTAAAATATTTTTGTTAAACTGGGCTCATTCGGTGCTGCGTCAGTTTAAGAGAAAATACCATCACCTACAATTTCTTAGGTTTGCCATCTTGCCCATCTCCAAGCAACCGGATACTCATGCACAGAAGAAAGAGGGCCTCCTCACCACTGCCCACTGGGCAAGGCATGCACCCCGCCTGTGAAGAGCACTTATAGCCTCTGGTATGGTTTGCGTGTGAAACATCCCCTGAAAGTTCACGCATTCAGAGGTGGGATTTTTGAATAGTGATCAAATTACAAGGGTTCTGATGCCATAAATGATGGACTCAATTTGGCGGCCTTATTAAAAGATGAAAGGCATAGGAGGTGAGACTTGTTAAAGGAAGGTCACACGGGCATGACCTTGGCTCTCTTTTACTTCCTACCTGTCTTGCGCAAGCAGTGTTCCTCATCCGCACTCATCCGCCATGATGTTCTTGCCTTGCCCTGGCCTAGAAGGAGGGGTTCAAGTAACCATGGACTGAACCTCAGTGTAGATGAACACTTCTAACATCATGAGCTGAAATGGACCTTTACTATCTTGATTTGTTTTTCTCAGGTCTTTTGTCACAATGACAGAAAGCAGAATAACACAATCACTAACCAGAATAATGTAACAGTTATGTCAGGAATCTGAATCGCCAAAAGCAACTGAACATTGCAAGAGTGAAGCTTCTACAGCTTCTTTAAATTGAGTGCTTGAGTTTAGTGCTGAAAGGATGAAAATGCTAAAATGTGCCACGTAGCTTAAAATTTCATCAGGGGAATAGTCACTGAAGTTAGTTTCTCATATCATCAGAATTGAAAGGCATCACAAGGGATTTGTTTACCAAACCCATCACAATAGAAACATAAAGGAAGAAAATATTTCTAAATCCAAAAAAGAAAAAAAAAAAACACTTTTAATCACTTTTAAAAGAAAAAAGCAAAACCAAAAAACGCATTTCATGTGCCTACAGAGTGATGTTAGCATGATCATTCATCTCCAGATATGACAAATTTAGAACAGAAGCTATCCTGAGTCCAGAGGAATAAAAATGAAGTTTCATTGCACCTGCCTACCACTGTATGTAGATGCCAATGGACTGAACCTTTCCACTGCCAACCCTGGTACCATGGCTGTGATGCAAGGCAAGTTATTATACAGCATTTCCTGTTGGCAGCAATTCCTCCTGGCCCCTTTTGTATGAGTTCACACTGATAAGGCCCACAGCCAATGAGATAGAAGAATGAGGCCAAAATTAAGAAGGACAAAGATGGACTTGATTCCAAGGATGAGATGAAAGAGTGGAAGATGTGCAGCTGGAAAGAAGTATACGTGACATGCATACATAGGCCAGGCACTCACAGAGAATCAGTGGGAGCTGAGTTTGGATTTTAGGCATCTTAGTAGTGGTTGCTGGGGCAAAAGTGGCTACGTTCAAAGTCAGGAGGGGCCAGGGACCAGATGCTTGACATGATGCACGAGTAAGTGAGGACATTTATTTCTCTTGGTTTCTTCACAGTCAGTAATTGAAAACTGTTTTTGTTTTTTAAGAGAAAAAAGAAGAAACAATAAAAGACATCAATGAAGAATTTCAAAACAGGATACTAGGAGATTGGTAATGGTTAGTACATCGCATGTAATTATTTAGTTGCTTAGATTACAAGATAGAGGCATGCATAATTGATCAGACATTATAAAGACCAATTCTTTTCAGTGAACTAAAAAAAGTAAAAAAATATAACTATCTTACCTATCTTTTGTGTGTATTTTTTTTATCTTCTTTCTTTTCTTCGTTCTTCCATCCAAATTGCTCTTTCTTTGTGAGCAATCTCTTACCCTTATACAATATCTGTTGCATGTTTTGGGTCTTACTTTCTTTTTCAGCTTGTTAAACTAGGAAGACTATACAATATTTAATATGTAAGTTTGATTTATTTCACTTATGAACATGGTCTTAAGTTGCATCCATTTACCTATAAAAGCCTCAAGTTTGTCCTTTTTTACAGCTGAGTAGTACTCCATTATATAAAAACATCACATCTTTTTTAATCCATTCCTCAGTTGATGGGCATTAGGTTTGTTCCCAAGAATTAGCTATTGTAAATTGTGTTGCTATAAACATTGCTGCACGTATATCACTGTGGTATGATGTTTTAAATTCTTTTGGGAAAATATCCAGAAGATGAATAGGTGAGTCAAATGGGGCCTCTAATCCCCCTCTTTTAGAGGAACCTCTGCATTGATTTCCATATGATTGTACCACTACACTCCCACCAATTATGGAGAAGGATTCATTTTCCCTACACCAACATTATAGGACGCTTATTGTTAGAAAGCCAGCAACTTTAACTTACACTTCGTTCTCCACCTGCAAGACACCCCTCCCATGGGAAAGACGCCAAGAGGAAATTTTCCTTTTATTTAGGCAGTCTGCACATTTTTGAGCATCTTTCATGAGACAGGCTCTATGAAAGCTGCCCTTGGGGTTCCTGGCTCTTGTGAGCAGCAGGCCAATCCAGGATTGTTGGGATGGAGGAATTCACGTGACAGGGAAGCACACACAGAGGCTACAATTCAGCTTAGGCCAGTAAAATTTTCCACAGAGCCACCAATGCATTTTTATCTGTATTGGGCACAAGCCAGCTGCATCCCAGCCAGTCTGCAGTATAAAGCACCTCCACATGCACAGTGTGGCTTAATCGTCCAAGATGACTATGGAGTAAGAAGGAAAACCTGCAAGATTTGTGGGAGATCAAGTATTTCTAAGGAAACAAATTCATTGTTGTGTAAAATAAGTGGCTCCTGGAGAGTAAGATAGCTTAACATTTTGGTGGGCTTTGTTTTTGCTTGTTTTGCTGATTAATGAATATATTGTCAGTATTAGAAATACTAAATAAATGCTTACAGTAAGCATGTGCGCAAATAACAGTTTCTAAGCAAGACAAAGAAAGTGGGTTAGTTGCACCAAAGTTCCTATGAACACTAAGTTGACTTTTTTTGCTCTCAGGCTAAGTTTAGTGCATTATAAATGACTCAAAGTAAGATTTTAAAAGATGTTTATCTAGGTCACTAAATGTTAATATCTACAGTATATATGAAAATGTCTTGCCTCAATTTTAAGCAATTATGCTGCATTTAGCTCATGTGTCTACTTTCTCATTAAGACTGCGTGAAATGCATAATTACCATGCTGGTGAGCTGGCTTTACTAGTGTGTGCATGAAAGTCTCACCTGAATTCCCCTGTGAGGTCCCTCAGGGCAGAACCAGGACATACTCATCTTGCAAACCCCACTCCTAGCCCAGTACTGCAACAGGGCCTGCATTCCACAGAGAATCTCCAAGTCAGTCACAGGGAATGTCCAGCCAGGTTGATGCAAGCTCCATCTAGCAAAGGAGAGTAGACGACTTACAGGCACCATATTTCTGCCCATGCTTTCAGTTAGATCCTAGCATCCCTCCGTAGCGTTACTTTCTTGGGCTAATCTCAAACACTAGCACCATTGCCCTCTGATTCCAATTCAATTACTACCAGAGAGACATTGCTATGTTGCTGATTATTGAGCTCTTGGCCTCATGTCCAATATGAAATTTGGATTTCTTCATGGAACACAGAGACTCTTTACTCTTCATGGTTAGAAAATTCTTCACAACAGCGATGCCACTCGGCAAGCAGACATATCCCCTGAGAGCAAGGAAGATGGAAGGGAAGCTGTGGAGAGACTGGTCTTGTCTTCTAGCAACAGAAAGCTGTGACTATTGAGAGCACAGTAGGAGGTGCCCAGCAATGGTCAGTGGGAATCACTTGGACGCACTAAGCAGTGGCAGAAAGAAGGGAGCAGAGAAAGAAGAGACAGGCCGAAAGAAAGGTGTGCTCTGTCTATGGCACAAGCCTCCAAAGCCACATCTCAGCACAAGGCTGCAGGCATGAGCATCACCCCCAAGAGGCTCTATCCTGCCAGACTCGGCTGCCTTCTTCAATCATTCCTAACAGACAGGACTTCATAAGCAAATGCACAATATGAAGCAATAGCAAGGCAGTACTGCATGATATCTATGCCGTGGCTCTTAACAGACCAGCATAACAGCATGAACTTTTGGTCTATTCCTATCACACAGACCTTATGAATGTAAACACCCTCTATTGTTCATGGAGACTTTCAAAATATAGGCATACATCACTTAATGACAGGGACATTGACTGAAAAATGCATTAAATAGTTCTCATCATTGTGTAGACATAATAGAATGTACAAACTAAAATAATTACACTGGGTGATATTACCACATGGGAGCACCATAGTACATAGGCCTGTTGCTGACCCAAAACATCACATAACCATTTTATACCTCTTTATGCTATGCTGTCTCTTCCTGACAGATTTAAAAAAAAAGCCAGCTTAGACTTTGAGGGGCAGATTTCTTTCAGCTTCTGATATATGAGGAGGTCTTTGCCATCTGCCTTCTCCACTGCCTGCTTCACATCACTTCTATGTTAATTTAGTGACTTTCTTATAACTGGTACAAAATATCTAGTACCTATAACATAAAGGACAAAGGTTTACTTTATCTTACACTTTCTGTGGATTCAGTCCATGGTTAGCTATCTCCAAGGCACGATCTCATGGTAGAGAAAAGCAGCTCACTATGTGGCAGTGAAGAAGCAAAGAGAGTTCAGCTGTACTGAACTCATCAAGACATAAATCCATGGATAAGTATAATGATCCTGTGAGCCAATCACCTAAAAACTTGAAGCTTGGGGAGAATATTTTAGAAGCAAAACATTGCATTCTATGTCTTTCTCCTACAAAATCCACACTTATCTTCAAATAGGTATTTAGTCCATCTTTAAGGGTAATGAGTATCTTAATAGTTCCAATATTGCTGAATAGTCCAAGCCCAAAGCTTTCTTTGAGAGTTAGAGCATACTCTTCGCTATGAGGTCCTATGAAAGTCAAACTCAAAGTTAAATATTTACAATAGCACACAGTGAATATTCCCATTCCAAAAGGGAGGAATAGGGGAATAGAAAAATTTTGCCTAAGCAAAACTGAAACCTAATAGGGCAAAGTTAGATCTTATAGTTCCATGCCCATTGTCTAGGGCAAGCTGTGATGAGGTGTGAATTCCAAAGGCCTTGGGCAACCCTGCCCCTATGACGTTGCCAGCTGCAGCCCTCCTGGCCTCTCTCTTGGAGTGCCTCCATTCACTGCTTATGACTTTCTTCAGCAGATGTTCGTGGGGAACTTCCTGGGGTCTCCATGCACTTTTGGCTTCATTCCCAGTGCCTCACAAACTACCCTTTCAAGGACACATTGCCTGGCCCTGCAAGGTTTCTTCTGAAATCTGACTGTGAACCTCCATGTCTCCATAACTTTCACTCAGTATGCCTATAAAACTAGCACCAAGTAATGGTGCCATCAGCTCAAGGATTAGCCCCCTTGAATCTGGTGCCAGAGGAATCTGAGTGCCTTGGATAGCTAAGGATGCTAAAATAAGTCTCAGGAACACAAGGGACAGAAATTATGTTCCCAAGTGAAAGACTTAGAATTTTATAACCTTGAACCTATCGTAGGTTGCGGTTTTGCTGATATCTGAAGTGTTCTGAAGGCAATTACCTCTCGTGTCTGCACAAAATGTTTGGCTTCTTTTTAACACTAATCTTTACAGAAACAATGCTCTTCTCTGCCCCAACTTTGCAGGCTTTCCTTTCTAGTGAAAGTGTACCTTTTCAAAGGATTCACATCTATCCTTTGTCCTGATTCTTACTGTGGATCTGTCTAAAAACGGACACCAGGACCCATATCGTAGCCCTAATGTTAGGCCTGCAGAAAATTTCTTTCATAGCATTAAATTATTCATTCACCCTTCATCTCAGTCCCCTAAAGTTTTAGAACATGAGCAAAATGCAGACATATTTTCTGCCAAAATGTAATATCCATGGCCACTAGTCTCACTGCCATTGGAGTTCTTACTCCCCACTTTAGGTTCATGAAGCTGGCTCATGGCTTTTACTCTCTGCATTCTTGTCAGCGTTTTGGTCATTGAGTTCTGACTAGTATCATATATCAAGAAGTGCTTACAAAATCATAAGGCCTCTCTAGCTGACACCACCAAACATTTCCAAAGTCCTTCTGCAACCCAATTTCAAATTCCTCTGAACTACATGTTCAACTAAAGTCATAGCATCAGCTCCACTCTGAGTACCAGTTTTCTGTCTTACTCACTTTCTCACTATTGAATAAAATGACCAACACATGTAATTTAAAGAGGAAATTTTTATTTTAGCATGCAGTTTCAATGAGTTCAGTCCATGATTACTTGGCTCCGTGGCAGAAATAGTAAGGCAGGAGAGCATGGTGGAGGATTCTGCTTGCTACACAGCAGTCAGGAATCTGAGAAAAAGGAAAGAATGTGGGGATAAGAGTACACGACACCAGGTCATGCCCCCAGTGACCTACTTCCAATAAAACCTCAGCCTCTAATAGCATATTCACCTACCAAATTTGTCAATGAATGAATGCATTTATTATTTTTTTTCAATTTTTTATTGTTTAAATTTAAAAATGGTTATATTACATATTTTCATCATCAGATCAGTTTAGATTAATACATATAGGTATATAACATTGATCAAACAATTAAACATTAACCTCTCTAAATCCACATTACTTTTTTTTTTCTTTTCCCCCTTCTTTTCTTTGAAAGTTGACATATTGCATACTGTCCTCACAATCATTCTACAGAGTGCCATGTGTGGGCATGACCCACCTCCCTATTGATGTTGAATAGAAAAAAGAAAGAAAAAACAAGGAAAGAATATACTTCTCTTTGGACTAAGAGGAAGCAGATACATACACAGTCAAAGGTTTTGCAATTGCAGTGTGCCACCAGTGAAGCTTGTGATGTTGGAGGCTATTGAATCTAAGCCTCCTAAAGCTCATCTCACCAATCTAGCTCTGCGTTCCATGCATTGTAATTAAGGATTTTTTTTTTTTTCTTGCTGGGT
>PVJA010019998.1:18775-37688 GCA_004027025.1 Myocastor coypus | reverse complement strand
CCCCAGTGAGTAGGGTTGACCTGTTTTAAGATACTGCAGCAATGATCCTGTGTAGTTAGACAATGAAAGCTATCGTGGTTTCCAGGGCACTGTCTTGGATCATTCGCTCAGGGAGTTACCTGTCATGTTGTGAGCATTCAGGGAGCTTCAGAAAAACACAGAACTAGGGCCTCCCGCAGTACCCAGAACTGGCTTGCCTGTGATTGAGTGCACGGTCTTGGAATCAGTCAAATCTTCAAGCAATTGCAGTTCAACATTTCCTATGGATATAGCTTCAAGAGGGACCTTGGTCCAGATCTACCCAGATAGACCACCCAGAATTCCCAAATACCAGAAACTGTGTGAAATAGCTGGTTCTGTTTCTTTAAAAGGAAGCATTGTTTCCAAGGTTGGAAACTCTTTAGGGGCTTTATGAATGGGAGGATGTAGGAAAGGGTATTGAATGATGCTGTTTTGTGATTTCTCTCCCACTTAAACCACAGCAGCTCTGCCTCTATCTGAATTTGCATATTGAGACTGCAGATAGGACAGTGATGGTAAACCTTTGAGAACTGTCAGTGATACAGCTTGCTACAGCACCCATGCCAGAGGCTCCTTGCCACTGGCATAGAATTTCTTCTCAATGGAGTCTGGGGCCAAAAGTACGTTTGAAAACACTGGCTTAGAGAAACTATATTTGATAACCACTATAGTCTTTTCTGTCTCATACACTATTGTATAAAAAAAGAATTCTTATAAAAGCATGGGCAGCATTTTCTTTAGGGCTTACTTCTCATGGAAGGAAACAAAATTACAGAGTTGGAGAATAGAAACTTCTAGGGCACTGATACTGGTAAGTTTATCAGGACATGCTCTTCCTGTGAATTCAGACAGAGCTCAGACCAGGCACAAAAAGCTATTTCTGCAGAGGAAAGTGCTTTGGAGATAGCCACACTCCCTGGATACCACCTGCAAGCTGTGATGGGATGAATGGGCTTGCTTCTGTGGTCAGCATTTGATTACAGTAATAATGATAATATTGAGAATATCAACAGTAATGACTAGCATGTTTTGAATGCTGTGTAGAAGGCCTTGGGGTAGCGTTTGATATTCATTACCTCATTTAATTCCCATGATCACTATGAAGCAGCCACTTTATAGATTGAGATGAATAGGCTACAATGACCTGACTAGTCCAATTTCTCACTGTTGGGACCAATGCTCCAACATCCACAGCTTAAAGGAGGAAATTATTTATTTGGCTCATAGCTTCAGAGAATTCAGTCCATGGCAAGCTGGCTCCAAGGCAGCAGCAACATGCTGAGAGTGTGCTGTAACAAAGCTGCTTAGGGTAAGCTGGCTAGGAAGCAGAGAAAGGGAAAAGGAAAGGAAGGACTGTCGGCCAACAGAGTGCCAAAGGGCATGGCCTCCATGACCCTCAGACACAGGGAAGCATGCTTTGCTAATCTCTTAGGCAGTTTTCAAATCAATGGAGTCAACAATTCAGCTTAACTGTCACAGCCACAACAACAGCAGTTTGAAGTCTATGGTAATAGGACTGCTGGCCACCATTTGTTAGTTATTGTATATAGGCCAGTGTCAGAACTGAGCAGCTGTTCTTTGGTGATAAACTGCACTGATTCTATGGGGGCAGGTAAAGTTACTATAGGAAAAACCATTCATATGTTGACGTTATTGTGAGTTTACTCTGGGCTCAGGTACCGATCTTAAATGGTACAGAACACTAAAACAAGGAGGTTGGGCTGGTGGAAGAACTGGAAAGTTATCAACTACTTCTGTTTTTCTATTGCCAAACCCCAGGATGGGAAGAAAAGGGAAGTTCCTTCCAGAATCACAAAGACCAAGGTCATATCTCAGAGTACAACTAGAAAATAGCAAGAGGCAGAAAGAGTGTGACTAGGGGCTGGATCCTAGAACACCATGGGTCTCCAAAGAATGTTTGTATAAAAATCTTCTTGGGTTGGACTCAACACTGATTACACATCTCCCGCTGGGCACCACTCCAGGAGGCCACCATGAACACACAATAGCCTCACAGGGGCTGTTCTCATAGAACATGGCAAAAACATGGAACGAAGTCTACGGCATTGAACTTACATGATGAAGCAGACTGGGGATTTGGCTCAGAGGTAGAACACTTGCCTAGCAAGCTGAAAGCCTTGAGTTCAGTACTCAATGCCAAAAGCAAAAAATAAATATCCCCTAAAAAAACAATTCAATCAAAAAAATACAGTAAAATTAAAAAAAAGCCAAATACAAACAAGGCAACAGCATGAAGGATACCGTGTTTAGGAAAATATGCTGCTTTGAAATCAAGTCCATCAAGCATCATTCAAGAGATTTTCCATTGCAGTTCTTACTTATCCATAAAACTTAATACAATTTAGTGGCATTTCTTCCAGTTGGTCTCATTATCTTATCAGCGATTATACTCCACTGGCTTAGATAATGGGTGGAACCCTCATTCATTAATACATGTTGTGGACGCTGCTGTACAATGGCAAAGCTCCTCAGAGCTGGGTAGCACTATAACTCTGCATTGTTCACTGACTTAGCCCCTTGCTTGGATGGTCATGTGGTCCCTTACGACAATTCCATCAGAGTCCTGAGGCTGGACTGGAGCCTGCCCAGGAAGCTGTGTGGCTTTTAGCTACACAAAGGGAAGCGGATCCCCACTGAGTAAAACGGAGCCATTTGACCTATGGGTCCTGTCTCAATCCACTTCCTTGACAAATCTGTTTGTGGAAGGGAGATGGTCCCACTGAGCCCCAAAGCTCAATCTGCTACTCTCAGTACCCAACTTCCCAACAAGCAATGGGTACCTAGCTGAGCCCAAATCACTGATCACTAAATGTGGAACCAGCAGTCCTTGGTCCTTTGGGATAGGCCTCACCACTGCAAGCCAAGGCTAGATGAAGGAGCCTCTAACAAACTTGCCTTTTATTTCATTTACGCTCCTGCATCTACTTCTAAATTGTCTCGCTATGGTAGTCTATTTGTAGCAGGGAGCTAGAAAGCAAGTCGCTCATTTTAAAACTTTCTATGGTGGGAAATATAGCTCAATAGTAGAGCAGTGACTTAGCTGGGAAGCATCTCAAGCCTCACAGGTTACTGTGATTGCTTCCAAGTTTTTCCAAAACATTTTAAAGTCAACTGTTAGCTACATGAAGAGAGGTTGGGTTTAGTTAGCTGACTGACACATCTGTCAGTCTGCTCTTCATGAGCTAAGGCTTGCGTAGTTTAACTTGCAATAAGGCGACACCTGCACAGCCCCGCATTGTGATCGGCCGATGCTAGGAGAGGCAGTCAGGCAAAAGGCTGCCAGGTGTACAGGTGGGGCTGAATCCTCCACCTAGCTTGACCCTAGCCCTTCAGGTTGGCCCTCTCCTTCCCTGCACGAGGCCCAGCAGCCGCTACTATCCATTTATCTGTATTTGGGGGTACATCTTAAAACACCAGTAATCCACAGAAGTTTATGTGACTTGATCAGGAGGTTTTAAAGTCATGCAATAGTTAACAATAAGCAGACTTGGTGAACTTTCAAGTTAATGCTGTATCTTTATAGTCCATCGGTTTCTTGGCCTTTGACAAATAAATCCTGAATGAGGAAACACTGATAATGGAAATAAGCAACAGCATTTGGGTATGCAACTAGACGCCATGTATGCTTTTCTTCCCTCTTGTATGGACAAATGGGCTTTGTGAATGCAGTTTCTCTCAGGTATAGCTATTTAGTAAACATCTGATTTGGGCTTTCATAGGAGGAAGACCAAACCAGCAACCTGTTGAATAAAAACGGATGTATCTCCTGCTTGGTCCTAACACTGAGGTTCTCAGCCCTGGTTGCACACGAGGACCACCTGAAGAGGTTGTGAACTCAGAAGCCCTGGGCCACAACGCAGCCACATTCACTCAGTCTCCAGCAGCAAGGTCCAGACAACATCAAGTGTTCAGATAGCCCAGGCAACAGAGTGTGCTGCCAGGATAAGATTCACTGCCCGGAAGCTAAATGGTAAAGCATGGATGAAGGGTCCCCAGTGTAAGCAAAGGAGTCCTTATTCTTGCACTGTGCACCAGCCTGCCCTGGGGCATCCAGGACACAAAGGCTGGGAGCAAGATGGAAAGTGGTTACTATAGAAAACAACAAAACTGACTGACATCAAGTTCACAAAAACAGTCTTTATTTGAGGCAAAGAGAAGTTTGGCTAATAGGATTACAGTTGTAAGGAGTCAAAAAATTAGCTGTTAGTAACAATATTTTGATTTTGTAGAAGTTACTTCTCTTTGGTCAGAAAAGGGTGCTCAGGTTGTACCTTCCCCAAGAGGGCAAGATAAAAGGCAAAAAAAAAAAAAAAAAAAAAAAGACACCTCATCTACTGACCCTGCTCTTTACAGCAGGTGTCAGCTAACAGGCCTTCAGTGCTTTGTCTCTCGGTTGCTGCCCATTGCCGAGGGACACGGGCCACACTAAACTTGCAAGGACAAACGAGGCAGGAAAATAGGCACAAGACACCGAGGAACAGCGAGCATCCACAGCTTCAAAACTCTGCACGGAAAGGGTAATCCTTGTGGTTGGCACAGCTGTCAGGAGAGAACAGAACACATATGCTTCTCAAGAAAGAGGTCTTGACTCTTACAAATAACCAAGACACACAACGGGGGACATGTCACAGGGAAAAACAGATGGCTCGGAGAGAAGAGCTCAAGCCAGTTTTGAGTCTTCAGATCAGTCTGCAGCTGTGGGCAGCAGCAGCTGTTCTCGGGCAGCACATGTGAGGGACACAGCCCTCCCCGTGTGCCTGGCACTGGGCCGGGGGCAGGCACCATGGCCAGACTCAATTTCTGTTTCCTGGTAGCAGCTCAAGTCTACTTAGGAGGACCACATAGCAATTTAGTGTCTGAAATAGTAAAAGGGCAAAAGAATAATGACACAATAAAACAAGAGAAGCATTATAAGGCTGTAAGAGACAGAAACCCAAAGAGGAGATAAAACAGCAGCTACTGCCAGGAGTGGGAGGTACCACGGGAGTGTAGCAGTGCAGTGGGCCTGACGGAGTGGCTGAGATCTACCGCAACATGGAAGGTAAAAATCCGGAGGTGTAGGCTCACACTCCCATCTGTGGTGGGCCAGTGGCTTATGAGGGATACACAATGGGGAACACTTGAAAGACTGGCCAAGCAGAGGGTGAAGGGCCTGGGAGAATGCAGTGTGGAGTATATAACTCAAATATTCGAAATCATGCCAAACCTCCTGAGGGCCTGCCTCTCTCTTTGTTTATCTGAGGAATGTAACAGTCATCAACAATCAGGCTTGGGGTAACGATACTGATAATCAGAGGATTGGAAAGACTGAAAATACTTCCTGGAAGACTTGTGAGCACTGGGACTAGTCTCTTCTTCCCCAGCACCAACCCTGACCAGGCCCTATGCAGCAAGTCCCACATGCAGCATAACTGGATGGCTGTTTCTAGAACAGCCTGGAGGCTGGGAAGGAAGTAGGAAGATAGGAGGGACCTATTAGAAAAGCACTATGGTTGGTGCTGAGGACTTCAATACTCTATGCCAGCAGTGGGATGGGAAAGGGAAGATGTGAGTGAATGTGGCAGTCTCTGAAAGAAACAAGAGTTAAGCCAGGCAGAGCCTGCATTCTCCCACTCTTGCTCCCACCAGGTCCAAATGTGACTTTTACACTGAGACAGGAAGCATACAGAGCCACCCGAGAGCACCCTGGGTTGTGGCTCCCCAGGATGGCTCTGTGTGTGGCTGACTCCTTAGGATCTGTAGCCTCAGGTTACAAAAGTGAATATCTGAGGTGCAAACTGCACTTGCCTGATGCCACCAGAGTGCGAACTCTAAACTGGAGAAAGCACACGGTGAGACTCAGCCCTGCTCGCGGCCCTGCAAATCCTACCTGTGAGAGGAAGAACTAAAGGAGGAGAGGAACAGCAGCTGAGACAGAGGGAGGACAGCAAGAGGGTAGAAGCCTATCTCCACTGCTAAATGAAAAGTTGCTTCTGAAAAGCAAAGAGCAACTTTTAAGCTTTAGTTTGTCACTGAACTGTCAGAAAAGAAAAAAAAAAAAAAAATCCCAACCTTGCAGTGATCTCCCGCAGTCTAACCTCACACTTCAGAGACATTATAAGGAACCACAGCAGGCACAGTGGCAGATGACTCAGGGACTCTGAGTAGCTTTTTCAGAGTCACAGGTCTTGGCAACAGTGCTGGGACTCTCTTGAGCCCAGCCCCTGGGTCTTCCTAATAAATTCTTCTTAAGAGAATCATTCAGCAAAGGCTTTGTTATGGTGTCTAGTTATCCTCCCAAAGCCTCACGCAGTTATGGGGTGGATTTTGTGATTAACTCACGATCCAGTGCTGGGACTGCAGATGTGAGTGTTACACCCTGCCTGGGGCAGATAGCCCGACTGCAACTTAAGGGTGACAGACCTGCCCTCTGCTACTCCTCTGGCTCTTTGTGCTACCCTAAAAGGCCTTCTGCCATGAGCCGCTCTGCCTTGGAGCCAGCCGAGTATGGACTGAAAGCTCCAGTAACTGTGAGGTAAATAAACTTTTACTTCCTTCATTTTGGGTGTTGGGTATTCTGTCCCAGAAACAAGAAAAGAGTAACTGAGACACAGGGTTAAATGTGAATTCTCATAGGAAGGTAAGGCAGGCCTAACTGGGTTCAGAAAAGCCACTAACATTTGGAAACTAATGTCCAAAACGTGTCCGGTTGGGCCCTGTTGCAGTTTGTGTCTAGATGTTCCTCTAAAGCCACATGGAGTTTAAAAAATTTTTTTTTTTTTTTTTTTGGTTGCGGGGAGGTGGCTGAATCTAGAGTGTGTGATTGATTCAGAATACAGTGCTGGGATTCAGGGTGGGTGACAGCTGACTGGCTCACGGACTAGACTGACACCACCCTAATCTCAGTAGGCTGGATACAACAGCAGGGACTGAGCAGGCTCAGCTCCCTCTTGTTGCTTTTTTATCTTCTTTGCCATGCACTGCTGCCCCCTGCCATGTCCCACCCTACTCTGGAGCCAATTATGCACTGGAGCTTCTACAAACTAGGCTAAATCAACCTTTCCTCTTTTGACTTTGAATGTTGGCAATTTTATCTCAGCAAGGAGAGAAAAGTAACTTAGCCAGGCCCACAGTGCCCTCAGGGAGGAGGAGCTACCGAGAACAGATCTCGTGGCACGCTCCCAGGAAATGCAGTTCAGGTGAACTAGGTTTATGCCTTCCTGGGATGTGGAGATAGGAAAGCAAGATGGTACGCAACAGCAAGGGTTGTAAAGAGGAGACTGGCCACCCAGCCTGCAGCGACTGCACTTGGTGGTCTGGGGACTGGTCCCTCACTCACCTCACCAAAGCACAGACCCGCCAGTTCCTGTTGTAGCTGAGCAAGGTTGCCATGTCCTCGCTGCTCAGCTCGAAGTTAAAGACCTAAAATAAGAAGACGAATAAAAATTACAGTAAGCTCTGCAATAAAAATCCAGGACAGGATGTTTCCTATGAACTAGATAAGACAGCTGCATTGCCTGGAGGGAGGAGGACAGTACAGCGAAATGGACTTAGAGAAAGGTGATTACATTACTCTCCAGAGAAAGCAGACATCTCGGCCTGCTGAGACAGGCCGTTCCATGAACTTCCAAGAATTTCCCTTCCTCAACTTCCAAGAAGAATGACACCATGCATCCCACTTCATTTTTCCCACTGACCACAGCTACGTGGTCAGCACCAGGGAGCAATGAAATGAGCAACAGTGTGTCTTTGCCTGCATTCACTGTGAAGCAGAAGACGGAGGCATGTTACCCCCTGTATTACGAGGAGTACTTCATCAATGGTATATTGCACAAGATGTGAAACAAAGCCTGTGGGAATTCACGGGCATGAGAAATGGATTCCACCTGGTATTCAAGGACAAGGCCAGAGAGGAAATGGCCCTGACATGGGCTGAGAGGATACATATGGTTTTGGCAGAAAGAACAAGAAAGATACTTGGGGGGAAGGGGAGCAGGAGCACTTGCATAAAGGCAACAGACTGCATGGAAGAGCCCAGACTGCACGCAGGTAGCGGGCTGGCAGCAGGCAGACAGGCCAAGGGGCTGCAGTGGCGCCAGGGCACAGACCCAGTGCCTAGGGAAGCCTTAGCTTCAGATGGCCATAGGATGCAAAAATGGGAGTTAGCTAGCTATGTATTCAGAGAATAAGCCATGGAGAATATGCAGAGAATACATAGTGATAGGAAAATAAAACAACTTGAGATTATTTACATTTTCTTTTTCTATACCTTAAAAACTGAAATATGAAATTAAGACTCCATCTCAAGCAAAGTATGCCTTTCCTGCTGTTTTGATGCTTTCTCTTGAACAGTTAGAACACTTAGACATAGGAAAACTGTCTCTCTCTGAAACAACAAGCTCCCTGTCTCCTAGTTGCTCCTCTCCTCTCTCCTACGTGACACGTGGCACAGTGTTGGCTGCAGCATCTGGCCAGCCCCAGAAGGCACTGATATGGGCCTGGGATCATCCGGAACCCTATGCTGACTGGAGCTGGTGCTGGCGAGCCCCTTGGCCAGAGCTATGCCATGCTCAGGTGAGGACAGAGTAACCAGGGCAGAGCTGCTCTGCAGAAAGGAGAGAGGCTTGGAAGCACTTGGAACCACTGGGGAGCAGCTCTGCCCAGCTGGCCCTCTCAGCGATGTCAGAGGCAGCAGAAGGGAGGTAACACCAGGCAACCCAAGTCCGCTCTCAATTCCATTCCTGACCTCCTGCTAGGGGCCTAGGCTCAGCCTATGACTACACTGGCTCTTTTCATAACTGCCAGGCCAGGCAAGTGCCCTGCTATCCAGACTTATCATCAGCCCTGAGCACGGATGATGATTCTAAGCACTATGCAGTGCTCTGTATACTGATATACTGACTCTTCCCAACAGTGTTCTATGTAGATATTACTTAAGCAACTTGCCCAAGTGGTTACCTGAGCTGGTAACTACTGGAGCTCTACAGCAATGGCCAAGAGTGATTATGTTCTCAGGGCAAACACCTGGTGTTCCCAAGGAACCATAGCAAGTGTAATGTGGGGGTGTTCAGCATGGGGCCAATGGGCTACGAGGCCTGGCTCCAGCTCCAACAGGAAATCACTGTCTCTGGGCCATGGTGGGGGCAGGAAGCCCCATCAATGAGACCACGCCAGATGGACAGGATGAGGAACTCCATCAAGTCTCACTGTTACTCCAGGACAGAACTGGGCTCCAGCTGGGAGCTTACCTGGAAGTTCTCAGCAATGCGGGCTGGTGTCACAGATTTAGGGATCACTACCAAATTCCTCTGCATGGGGAAACGGATCAGCACCTGTGACAGCAGAGAGGCATCAAGTGTGTGTATACAGCAGGCAATTGGCACTGCCATCTCACTCACGCATGCCCATAACCCAAGAGACATGCCAGCACTATATAGGGGATGAAGGAGAGGCTCAGCGACATCCAGACCTCACCCACTGAGACAGCCATCTAGACCCTACCAGAGTCCTGCTGTTGGTTATACTCTCCACGACTGTTTTAAGTTCACTCACTGCCTAGGATACAAACTATCCTTAGTAACAAAAGTATTTGTGTTTATATAGAGTTGAGCTTCCATTAAAACTGATAAATAAATGCTGAGCTTTGGGTAGTCCATAAGGCAGCAGGTACAGATACTATCATTCCAAGACTATATGGTACAGTCTTCTAAGATCCTGGCTGTGGCCTTTCTGCTATATACTCCAGGATACCAAACCACATCTAAAGGGCTTTCTGGGTTCAGTCCTCTTTTCCTCCTTGCTAAGGAGGACCAGGAAGAGTACAGGGAGTTCTGGCAACAGTCAAAGCACCAGAAAATGGCCATACCTGGGCAGTAGTTTTATTATACTTGTTTGCAATTGCTTTAATCCTGGGATCTTCCAGGATGGAAGGGTCTTCTGGCTTAGCCCTGAAACAAAAAGATGGTTCAGTTCAAGAACTACCATCATCCCACACAAGGCCGGCAGGGAGGGGATGTTTGTGACCCCAACCCCAGCGCCTTCATTAGCTTCAAGCTGGCTGACCAGTCTCCTGGTCTGAAGTTGGGGCATGGCCTGCTGGCCAATCCTTTGAAAAAGGGCAGGCATTCACCACTGAAAACTCCAATGTCCCAGGAAACTCAATAGACCCTGAGGGAAGGTGTGCAGACCAGGCCAGAGAATACAACCCCACAGAAAGCTCACCAGGGCCTGTCGGGAGAACCAAGGGGACTGTAAGCAGTCACCACAATGCCTTTGGACTGGCAGTACTGGATCAGCTTCTCCTGAGTTAGGTACGGGTGGCATTCAATCTGCAAATGCAAATAGTGGGGCTGGGGGTGGCACTATGGGCACAGGTTGATGTGACACAGGCAAAGCTTCTCCACACTAAATTCCCTCCTCCCCCGCACAGAAAATGTCCTGCTTCTCAGATAAGCCATAAGAATTTTCCGCATTTCCTAGCCAGTGTCCTCTACACTCAGAGCAAAAATCTTGTTACTGATATTCCAAGGCCACCTGCCCTAAAGGCATTCTCTGGCCCTTGTCTTTGATCAACTGTCACAAGAGGATCCTATGGGCCGTGCACTGCTCATCTGTCAAAGCCTGTATCATCAAAGGCCAGGAGAAAACCTCTGTTGTTTCCTGCAAACTCCCACTCTCAAATGTGCCCATCTGGATAAATCAGAACTCAGGACTCTGCCAATACCCATAGCTGCCAACTGGCCACTCCTTGTGTGACCAGAAAATCAAATAGGATGTCATTGACCCCAGCTTCCCTGGTGGGAGGTTTACCTGGTTAACAGCTGGCTTATACTTTAAGCCAGGCTTGCTTAAGAGCCTCTCGATCTGAAGATGGTTGAAGTTGGAGATGCCAATTGCTTTCACCAGCCCTTCATCCACCAGTTCTTCCATGGCCTAAGAGCAGAGAGCATATTTAACAATGACATGAACCTCAAAAGGACAAGGACTACAGGTATCCTTTGTCCCAGAAAGTTTAACATTATTTAGGGCCAGCTAACAGGACTTTTGAGAAGTCAAGAGAATTTAAGATGAAAGGCAGCCTGGCTTTCCTAAGACATAGAGAACAAATCCAGTGATAGAGTAAGAATGCAAGTGCAGGGGCCCGGCAGGATGGCTCAGTGGTCTAAAGCACCTGCTTGGGGAAGCTTGGGCGGCTTCAGGGACCGCGGTTCGATCCCCGGCACCACATGCTGCACCAGCCCTGCCTTCGGGGCGGGCTGAGCTGGCCATGAAAATGAGTGAATAAACAAACAAGGGTTCTGAACAAGAAAAAAAAAAAAAAAAAAAAAAAAGAATGCAAGTGCAGTGTAAGAAATGGCATCCTCTTTCTGGTTCCGGCTTCAGCAAAGAGAGGAATCCCGGCCATGTCTGCCCATCTGCAGTGGATGGTAGTGCGGAACTGCTCCAGCTTCCTAATCAAGCAGAATAAGCAGACGTACAGCACAGAGGCAATAACCCGAAGGCCCTCAGCAACTTTTTCTGCTACAATGGGCTGATTCACTGCAAGACGGTAGGCGTGGAGCCAGTGGCTGATGGCAAGGAAGTCCTGGTGGTCATGAAGCAGAGATCTGGACAGCAGAAGCCAGTCACTTCCTGTCTCCTATGTGCTCACTACCATCAACAAGAATGCGCATGCCTCCCTCAGCAGAATCCACCACATTATCCAAAAGAACAAGTACTGCCCAGACCTGCGCATAGCTGCTATCCGCAAAGCCAGTGCTATCCTGCGCAGTCAGAAGCCTGTAATGGTAAAGAGGAAGCAGACCTGGCCCACCAACAGTGCCTGAGCCACCCCAGCAATAAGGAGCTTTCCTGTGGTCTTTGGCCATGTCACAAAAAGAAAGGAAGGAAGGAAGGAAGGAAGGAGGGAAGAAAGAAAGCAAGAAAGAAAGAAAGAAAGAAAGAACGAGGCAGCAACACAGTCATACCTCACATACTCCCAAGGACAGGAAACCGCCAATAAAGAGGATACTGCAATAGGGAGGTCAGCTTACCGTCCAGGTGTTCACAAAATCAGTGTCACTGGGAATCACATTGCCTGTTGCATCCAGTGGGAAATAGTCACCTCCAGGCTGTTATTGCAATAGAAAACAGATATAAACATAATCGGAAACAGCCTCTCCCAGATTTGCTGGGGAGCTCTGTCTAGAAAAATTGGTTTAATCTTTTATTGTTGGCTAAGACTGTGGGAGATGCTAAGAGGTACATGTGGCAGCCAATATGAACAGCAAACAGGAAGATAAGCCCTGATGGCCCTGCTGCTGCTTCAGTCAAGCAGGCTGGAGCTGAGAGACTCTCAGATAGCAATCTGGACAACTTTTGCCACTGAGTCACCCCATCACACACTGAATTGTTCAGATAAGGACCTAGGGGGCCCGAACACTGACTGGCTACTGGCCTATAAAACTGTCACCACATAAGCCCTTACTGGTTTAGCATGAAAAATGATGAGTGGAACTCACGTCTCTCCAGAGACCAGCATACCATAAAATTCATATTTTTTTTTCAACTTAGCCAACCAAGCCAGGAGTTTAAAAAAGACAAAAGATTTAATGATCTTAGAGATCAGTGTGTACAAAAATCCAGTCTATGAATATATACTTATACAAGATGGGGCATACCTCTGGAATCTAGGCATAAATGTGCATGTATGGTAGGTATGACATGTGTGTGCCTGGAGGTGAGAAGGGTGAGGTCTGATTGGACCTTACGGCCATGTGCAGCAGGGACAGCAACAGCCATGTTTACTGTCACAGATTTAAATTAAACGCCACCAAGTGAACAGAGCAATGCTTCCCAAATGCTGAAATGTGCAACCAAGTCACTTGCATTCAGACCAGATAGGCTGGGGTCTGAGACTATGGTTTCCAACACACTGTCCATAATACCATTACAGCTGAGCTAAAGATGACACCATGAGCAACAGGGACACAGTCTACCACACATAAGGGATGCTAATAGACAGCTCAAAAATAGGCCACAGCCTGCACCTAAGCCACAGGGGGTGGCCTGACCCTCAGGCTCCTACCTTGAAGCCTGTGGGCCAATGGATAAGATAGAGGTCCAAGTAGTCCAGCTGCAGGTCAGTGAGAGTCTTCTGGAAGGCTCCTTTCACCAGGCTCTTGTCATGGAATGTGCACCACAGCTGAAACCAGAGAGAGCATATCTTACCACTTCCATGCAAAGGCTACATTCTAGCTAGGCATCAAGACAATAGCAACAACTGTCCCTTTCTCCAAAACCCAGCCATCCTGCTGTGATGCTGAGTGATTTGAGGGGAGTTTCCAGTGCACACTGCAGATCTTATTTTTTCCAAAGGAGGATAATCAGGTCAAAGAAACTTCCCAAGGACCAAACAGAAGGCCTAAGAATGGGGAGGTCAGCAAGGCAGCTCTAGCCTCACCCTCCTATCCTGGGTGGTCTCCCAAGCCCTTCCAGTTCAGAAGTGGTGGTCAGCAGTGGAGACCTAGTCCACAGATGGGAGCCAAGTCCTGTCTTGGAAGGAAACTCCCAAGACAGGAAAAACCAACCCACGACCTCAGTCTCAGGAACATGGTGCTCTACATCATAGGCTCCAATCTAATTCTAGGGATTGTGACTTTCTAACAGAGAGACACAGGAAGAGAAGCCATGGGGCACTCTGGGGTCTTGAGTAACAGGAGGTGGAAGAACTGTTTGTCAGTGATAACTATTTTCACGTTGAAGGATGTAGTCCTGGCTTCTCCGCTGAGTTCCCTCTGTGTAACACTGAATGGTAACCCTCAGGCTCCCAGCAAAGTGGTACCTTGCTGACGATGAAGAGCTCCTGGCGCTTCACAACTCCTTCCTTGAGCTTCTCATGCAGGGCCAACCCCACCTCCTTCTCATTCTGGTATACCTGGGCACAGTCAATGTGGCGGTACCCGAGGTCGATTGCTACCTTCACAGCCTCCGTCACCTGGCCTGGAGGTGACTAAAATGAAAAGCCATTGTAAGTCATGGGGTTAAAATAAAACAGGATACACAGTCAACTGAAGTCAAGGAAGAAGCACAGTGCAAATCATGATGACATTCCTGATTTCCAGGTTCTGCTAAAGAAGTCCAGAGTACATTTCTGAAGCAGCACTTCACACCATCAACCCACACATGGGTAGACAAGGTGAGGTGCCACTTTACTTCACCTTGGGACACTCACACTGTGACTTGCCAGCAGTAGAGATCATTTTAAAAACATGTTCTTCCTTGCTTCTTCACATGCATTGATTTATAAGCCACTGTTTTTTTGTTTTGTTTTGTTTCAGCACTGAGGATTGAACTCAGGACCCTGTGCTTGCCAGGCAAGCATTTATTCTACTGAGCTATCTCCCCAGCCCAAAGCCACTGTAAAAAAAAAAAAAAAGTCTAACTACATGAATCCTAAGACCTCATTCCCTATTTTTATTTCAAGATTAATTGCACTACTTATTTTTACACCAGTTCACATTTGTTTCCTCATTTCTGGCAGTGAGGGCTTGCTCTTTGTTTTTTCCTTTCACAAATGGACTGTAAGATTGAGAATCACTTGTTTTTAAGTAATTCTGGGAGATTTCCATAAATGAGGAACATGACTGGTGTGGAGCCAAAGGCCAAGGTTAATTCTCAACATGATTACCTGCTTAAAGAGGTTGAGATGGTACCCTCAGTGATCAGAAAGGAGTAGAAAGGAAAAGGGAGAAGGGAATCATGGGAAATCACTACTTTGTTGTAGTCAACACTGCGAAATCATGTGAGTTGCCATGACAGGTGTGGGATGCCTGGCTGCTGAGGAGACAGAAAGGCCTGCAGAGCAGCTCCCAAACCCTACCCCATCTGCTGCTCTGATCAAAGTGCCGAACAAGAAAAACGTGCGCAATAAAGTGTTGAATGAGCAGAGCATTCCTTTGGAGAGCTGGTGCAGAAACAAATGAAAAGAAAAACTCCCCTGGGCCATCAGCAACTGCAGACATCTACTGTTTTGACAGGAGCTCTTGTGAATAGTCTGGGAGAATAAGCTGAACTAATGGAACAAGTCCATCGTCAGAGCTTAATAGCAGCTGAGCTTGCTTCCCACCATGGAGGTCAGGGACCAGTATCTGCTGGGATGGCCATGTTACCCTCGTATGAGGTACCAGAGGGCCTACAGATAATCTGCCAACCTCCTACTTCCTTGGAGGTTGCATCAACCAAGGTACAGGTAATCGTGCCCACCCTCTGTGGTCTATGATTGAGGGAACAATGCAAGGAGGAGAATCCCAGCATGTCTGGAGAGGAATCGCCTACCAAAAGTTCTCTGTGTCCTGCTGGACCCAGCCACAGCTGATGCAGACACAGAGCAGTATACAATATACTCCTGCCCGAGAAAGGGATGTACTGAGGTTGCTAGGATGGAGGCGACTGCCTGTCTAATAGGCAGATTTCAAATGATCTGGAGTAGCCTGTGCAGCACCAGCAGCCTGCAGCCCTGAACAGATGATAGACACATGATCCAGGCCTGGCCTTGCCACATACCACCCACCACAGTGACTGGTAAGGGGGAGAACACAGCCCAGGCCAAGCCATGAGACACCATTCCTGGACTTGGACTGCCACTAAGATGATCTCCTGTTCTGCAGAGTCCCTTGCTGGGAGACTATATGCAACAATTGCTACAGGAGGTTGGTGACATCATTTACAACCCAGAACCCAACACTGGCAAGTCAGTAAGTGCCACTCAGGAGGTCAATAAATCCCCATCTCAAATACATCTTTTTTGTTTGTCTTCTGCTTAAATTGGTTGTTCTGTTCCTTGGAATCAAAGCATACAGACTAGAATGACTCAACTTGTCAGACAACTGGCCCCAAACCGAAAAAGCTCTTGTTTTTTACAGAAAGACAGACAGAAATGACAGAGAGGTCTTAAAAAGCTACTGCTTCCTGACCCTTCACTGGACAGGGTAGTTAGTTTCCTTGTAGCTTTGTATAAAAAAGGCTTAAAACTTAGTGTATTTAAGACTGCAAGGGAAAATCTGGAGAATGACTATAACATGCGACCTTTCTTGTACTACCCATGGTCAACAGAAAGTGTATTTTTCATTGTTCAGTGTAGAGAAGCCAACCTGATTTGGCTTCTATGTCCAAATGCATTTTCTGGTTCAATAATGTAAACAGGAATTCCAAATGGTAAAGACTATGAAGAATGACCCTATTTGCTGATTTATCACCCCACAAATAGTCTGGTTAATTTTTTTTTTTTTTTTTTTTTGTCTTTTTGAGACAGGGTCTTGCTATGCAGTTGAGGCTGGCCTTGAGCTCACTTTTGTAGCCCAGGCTGGTCTCGAACTCGCACCAATCATCCTGCCTCAGCCTCCCGAGTGCTGGGATTACAGGCGTGCGCCACCACGCCCGGCCTGGTTAATATTTTATACCAACGCCTATAGTCAAGTTTGGCCACAACACGTATTAGTAAAACCAAGACTCACTTCCTCTGTTCAGTAGCAAGAATTCTGTCCTGAATTCTAAGACACTGGTATCTACAATGGATTGAGATGTGGATGGACCAGGACTGGTCCCATATGGGAAAGATTCTGACCTGCAGTGCTCTAAAAGGCTAGCAGACACAAAAACATAAATAAATGCGTAGTGTTAGAGGTGTGACACTCAAATTCTGATTGAGGGGCTGTTAAGGGAAAAATGCCTTAACGGGATTCCTGAAGAGAAGGGGCAATGGCAGTAATGACAAAAAGATAGGAGAATGCAGTTGTACCTGCATTCCCTAGGGACGTCCTTCGACTATATAAGGAAGTTACAATGATGAACACATATTACCAGTAATCTTCAACCAGCTGAAGAACCATGAGTTACAGGACACTGGCTTACATCAGAGGTCAGCTCTGTTTAAAAGTCTTCCTTAAAATGCTATACCATGGACTGATTTACTGTCCAGCAGAGAAGACAAGCCAGCCAGAAAGAAATGCTGCCCAAGATACACACACACACACACACACACACACACACACACACACACACACACACACACACACGGAGTCTGGGGCAGCACGGCTCACTTACTTGCCTGAAATCCCCATCTCTGAGGTAAGAAGGGAGTTTGAGAACCTCTAATGGACACCAGACAGAAAAACACTAATCTGCTGATCTGCAGGGTCTGACACAGCTACTGACATGGAAAGACAGACGTGAACAAGAACCTCTAGACTTCTCCATATGCTACAAAGACAAGCAAATGACTGCATCTTTATTGAGCATCTGTGAGGGAATACCTGCATACATGCAGGGTAAAGGTGTTTGGCCATTAGAATGTTTTTAAAAAGGTGACCCATCCCAAGCCCATATTTAGATTATTTATTTCACCTCATTGTCCCTTTCTCTCTCTACACCAACCTCATTTTACCTGCAGAAATACAAGTACGCATTTTCACCACATAGTTATCTCTACAATCACTTTACTCTTCTATATTACTCCAGTAAATCTCTGAAAACCTACTCTTTCCCAAGGATTATGAGAAGTGGTAAATTGTCAGCAAGGAAGGGCAACACTATCCCAGTTCTCAGCCAGGATGAACCATCTACACACACATTTCATGTTAGTTTAAACAAACATACAACTTTTCCAGGCGGTTACATGATCAAATAATTAATTGATCTGAAATTTGTGTGTGTGTGTGTGTGTGTGCGTGTGTCACAGTTCCACTGTGTAGCATGGGCCAGTTTGGGCCTTGTACTTGCAATTCCTCCTTAGCCGTCTGACTGTTAGGATTGGCTCTGAAACTCTTTAATAAACCCTAACTCCTCATTTACCCTTAAGTAATGATACTCAAATGATGGATCATGAAACTAATTTCTAAAGTTATAGCTGTGGGCTGGGCATGATGGTGCACGCCTGTAATCCCAGCACTTGGGAGGCTGAGGCGGGAGGATCGGTGTGAGTTTCACACCAGCCTGAGCTACCAAAGTGAGCTCAAGGCCAGCCTGAACTGCATAGTGAGACCCTGTCTCAAAAAGACAAAAAAATAAATAAATAAAAATAAAAAATAAAGTTATAGCTGTAAGTTTTTTAAAAATGGGACACAGCAAAAATGTTAAACTCTACACCATAGAATAAGGTCAAATAAATACTCTTTCTGAAACTTTTCCTGAAGTTACACAAGGTATATCTCTGGGCTGCACTTGCTACAGCCTAGAAAATGTCAACTGATAAAATTTAACTGGGCATCGCGGTCATATTTCAATTATACAAAGACCATCATCACCATAGATTTTGAGGGGAAAAAATACAAACTGTGTACTCTTATCATTTGGGTCAAGAAATACTTCCCATTAAGGCTGATCTAGGATTCTAGCTTTATTCTTACTAAGTTTTGTTTTGTCTTTTTGAGACAGAGTCTTACTATGTAGTTCAGGCCGGCCTTGTGCTCACTGTTGTAGCCCAGATTGGTCTCAAGACTTACACCAATCCTCCTGCCTCAGCCTCCCAAGCACTGGGATTACAGGTGTGTGCCACCATGCCCGGCCTTACTAAGTTTTAACTGCAAGTTTTTAAGGTATATGTAGCTCCCATCTTTGTCCTACTTCAAACTAGGCTTCCTGTTTTCTGCTTTTTCATTTCTTGACTTTACAGAAATACTTACTACCCAGGCCATACTCAAGACTCCTATTAGAACTTCACTGTAGCTGGACGTGGTGGCGCACACCTGTAATCCCAGCACTTGGGAGGCTGAGGCAGGAGGATCAGTTTGAGTTCAAGACCAGCCTGGGCTACAAAAGGCTACAAAAGTGAGCTCAAGGCCAGCCCGAACTGCATAGTGAGACCCTGTCTCAAAAAGACCAAAAAGAAAAAAAAAAAAAAAAAAAAAAAAAAAAA
>PVJA010019998.1:0-18675 GCA_004027025.1 Myocastor coypus | reverse complement strand
TCTAGGTAAATGGATGCAACTCCAGACCATACGCTTAAGTAAAACGAATTGGACACATGTGTAAACACATCATTTCTCTAGTGAAGAAACTGAGAGTAAATAAGGACCAAAGTGTATAATAGATGCTGCAAAATAGGAAGAAAAGGTTCAAATGGGAAGAGGAAGTGGGGTGCAAAACAAGAAGGGAAAAAATGTAAACAAAACTTCTGTACATAAGGAGAGGAAGAGGGGTTGGAAAGAGACTAAGAGATTGGGAGGAATAACTGATCAAAATATATCAAGTACAGGTACAAATTCCCTATGACGAATGTGGTCATTATCAATTACTAAAATATATCAATAAGTTCAATTAATATAAAAAGAAAAACAAAGATTCCCACTAAAGAAAACCCCAGCTCACAGCAGTGGGACATAAAGATACAACAGCCTCAAGTTAACTTACAAATGGCTTTAGGTCTAGATTTGCTTTCAGCTCCCATAATACTACCTTTCTGTGTTTCTCAGTTTTCATATAATAAGGTTATCATTTTTATTTTGTAAGTTATTGTTTTCACGCCATACGACCACATCTTCCAAATCCTGCTGTACTTCACAACCTTCTATCATTTTTATCCAGTTGTGTGATGTTCAGACTTCCGAGGTGGGCGTGATCCTGGCACCGCTAGGTTATCAAAGGGCGGCAACTAGCAATGGGGAGCCCAGATCCTCACAGCTAGCAGTCACGCTGAGGCTTTCTGCTCTGTGCCTTCTGGGACAAGGAAGCTGATTGGTCTCGGGCAAACATGTGCCACCTAATTTAATTATCTGCACGCTTAACTCACAAGGTTTATTCCTGAGGGTGATAACCGTGGCTACGTGTGAGCACAGGTGTGTGAACAGGGCTGGGCGCTGCGCTCCTCTCCTGCCCCGCTCTCCTATCTCCCTTCCTGGTGCTCCCGGGGCCCATCCCGGGCCAGAGCCGAAGTCTGGAAGCACGACTCTCCTGGGCAGCTGCCTCTTGCGGGATGCTCCCCAGCCCACAGCGCACCGGAACAGAGGACTCGGGCCCATGCGCCGCCCCTGGTCCCCGCTGGCAAGCCGAGCACAGGCGGGCCGCCAGTCCTAGAGGCCTCGCGGCAGGGAGGCGGCGGCGCCGCTCAGGGTCACAGGGCTCCCGCCACGCCCCACGCCGCGCTGGGTCGGCAGCTGGCGACAGGGACTGCGCCCTTCGGGGCACTCACCTTCCACGTGCCCAGTCCCACGATGGGCATCTTGGCGCCGGTGTAAAGCTCGATGTGGCTGGCCATGGCTACTGCGCCGTACAGGGCTACAAACCACCCCAACTGCCGCGGTGCAGGCGCGTGGCTTTAAATAGCCACAGTGGGCCTGCATAAAGGCTGCCTATGATTGGTGCACTGCTGCGCAAGGCACCTTCTGATTGGTCGCTGCCTCTTTAGGATGGGGGAGGTCAGCGAAGAAACTTCTTCCTGGTCCTAGCGAGCCCGAATTCTTTCCTTCTCCCACTGAGTGAGTGCGTGCTCCCCTCTGAGGCAGGAGAGCCCTTGCCAGCTACTGTGGCGAGAGGAAAAGCAGATAGTCTAACAAAAGAATCAAGCATCCTGTAAAGAATTAGGAACGAAGTCTTGGTTTCATTTAAAAGTTCAGAACAATATGTTTGTCTGTTGTTCTGTTTTAGTATAAATGCTCTTTGGGAATTTAACAAGTGCCCTGTGCTTAGTCTGCATAAAACATGTTGGTTCAGAATTCTTTATTCTTTATTCTTTCATCAGGGAAATGGCTTCTGAGTCTTGGCATAACATCTTGACAAGGTTTGGGTTTGCCCACGACGTATATAGACAGCTCCTAGGCAGATGTTCGCAGCATATCCAAAGTGTTATTCATGTGCAGGATGTGGTTCAGCAAGCTTTGTACAAAAGCCCACAGCTCTTGAGGTTAGGAAGTCGTTATAATTTTGATTCACAACACAGAAGACTTTCTGTACAGAAGCAGTAAGACTGATTCCATTCAGTTTTTGAAAGTGTGACGATGTGTGTGGTAAATTTCAGTAACGTACTAAGTCAAATTCTGTAGAACAGTGAACAGACAGAAACCCACAAAAGAGTTAACCCGCTAATATTTTAGCTGTATGTTAAGTTTGGACGTACTATAAAATTGACAGTTCTATTCGACATTTTTCCAAAGTAGCCAACCGAAAGTTGCTCCAGGAACCTTGAGGACAGTTTTGGTTTCTTTGCAACCACCTCTCTCCATGATGCTCAGCCTCATCTCAACCTACTCTTTCTGCTCTGTTACCTTCTAATCTTTCCTGGAACTATGCAAGATTGGGCCTTATATCTTCCCAGTAATGACTCAGGATCTAGATTTCTCTAAATTCCATTCTGGTAATTTTCCGTCTGGTGCTTCTACAGACATGCTCCTCCCCCCATCCCCAGGAAAAATTTTCAGAGACAAGAATAGGTCACATATTTTTCCATTTGTCTTTTGTAAAAACTTGTTACTGGGAGAAATTCTGATGCTATTTGTCCCCAAGTAACAGAATTTGAATTTAGACCTCAAGCTGGGAGCGTGGTTTGTGTAAAACACAAATAGCTCACCACTCATCCTTCATTTGGACCCCTGCCTGCTGTTTGAACCACCCAGGTCCAAATCTCAAGGGTTAATGTCTTGAGAAACTGATGCACCTTCAGTGACCAGACTGGTATACCAGGATAATTGAGTAGAAAGATTGATGAAGACTGGATTTTTTGCCTGGGCTATAGAAATGTGGAAAATTGGATCTGTGGAATTTGTATAGCAATAATAATGCTATTGTTGGAGTACACTATTGTGATAGTTCCCTAACAGCTTCTGTTGCCTCTGTGATCTTTGTAAAATGCCATTGTGCACATATCAAAAATCTTGCTAGAAAGAAAGAAGACCTTCAGTGGAATCCTTCCGAGAAACACTTGCGACTCGAATCTTAACATACCCTGGACCAGCAATCTCCCATAGTAGGAGCTATCTCTTGACAAAATACACCTATACCTACACACAACTACCAATAAAACCACACACAATGTAAGTATGGAGATTGGACTTTGGTGAGGCAAATTAAGTACGTAAGTCTAAAATTTCATACAAAAGTGTTTAAATTTTATGTCCTAGGCAGTTAACTTGCCTCCCTTTAATCCCAGGTCTGTGCACATCTACACACACATGAATATATAGATAAATGAAAATCAGTTCTATGTATGCAAGTTAAACTGTAAAAGTATAATAATAGCAAGAGATAAGGTGCAGCCTTTAAAAGTGAACCCCATTTACACACAGAGAAAAGTGCATTTGAAATGATGCTATGATTAAAAAGAAAAACTCAAACCATCTAACTATTCCATGATAAGCTTGAAAAAATAAGGTATTATTTTCTTTTCCCCTTTCTTTTCTTTGAAAGTTGACATATTGCATATTGTCCTCACAATTGTTCTACAGAGTACAGTGTGTGGGCATGACCCACCTCCCTATTGATGTTGCTTAGAAAAAAAAAAAA
This sequence comes from Myocastor coypus, assembly GCA_004027025.1. Taxonomy (NCBI): domain Eukaryota; kingdom Metazoa; phylum Chordata; class Mammalia; order Rodentia; family Myocastoridae; genus Myocastor; species Myocastor coypus. Next base: position 15,149 of record PVJA010019998.1, on the reverse strand, counting down.
AAAAAAGGAAAAGAATATCCTTTTCTTTGGACTAAGAGATAATAATAATGTTGATTTAGAAGGGTTAATGTTTAATTGTTTGATCAATCTTATATACCTATATGTATTAATCTAAACTGATCTGATGATGAAAATATGTAATATAACTCGTGTTAAATTTAAACAATAAAAAAAAAGAAAAAAGAAAAAAAAAATAAAGCACCGGATTAGGGAGACACAGGGGCCAGGGGTTCCATCCCCCTGAGGTGGTGACTGAGACCAGAGGCTGAAGACAGGAGGGTCAGTACAAGTCTGACCTACATAGTGAAATCCTGTAGACCCTGTCCTAAATACATAAATTAATTAACTATTTAATTGATTTAATTAAAGAGCAAAAAGAATTAAAAATTAAAAAAAAAGAAAAGAAAAAATAAGGTATTACATTTGGAAAACGTTAGGAAGACATCAAGGAAGAAAATGGAGGGCCAGCCAGATAGCTCAGAGGATTAAAGTGTTCAAGCAGACACAGGGGCCAGGGGTTTGATCCCTGAGATAGTGATTGACTCTGGGTGTGGCAGCGTGCCTGTAATTCCAGCACTTGGGAGGCTGAAAAACAAGAAGGATCACTGTAAGTCCAGTCTGTTTAATGAGACCCTGTAGACCCTGAACTAAATACATTAAAAAAAAAAAAAAGAAGAAGAAAATGGAGAGCACACTTTCTTAGATTGTTTTCTTAATAAACACTTTTTTTATGGTTAAAAGACAACCTTCTTTTAATTGTCCAATCTTCATAAGATCAAAAAGAAATTTTTCAGCCTAATATCCATGGCCCTTCAAAATCTGGTACAAAAACCCACTAAACTGTATACTTGCAAAATGTGAATTATGTGGTCTGAGAGTTATGGATCAATAAACAGATATAAGTAAACAAAGGTGACAGGCTAGATCTCCAACACAGCCTTGGGACCTGGGACCAGTCAGCTTTACATAGCTGCTCAGGACCCAGGCTACTGCAGGTGTCCTACCACCTTGTTTTACGGCTGCCTCACCCAACTCTGTAGGCTTTGCTCCAGGAAAGCAAGAGAGTACTAGAGGATCTCAAATGAGCAGTCAGTTGCTCAGGCCTGAAAGTGACACTTAGCACTCCCAGTTACCATCAGTTGGCCAGACCTAGTAGTCATCAGCCTTGCCTGTCTGCAGTGGAATAGGAAAATGTTGCTACCTTTTTGCTAGTAAGCAGAGGCAAACAGGACATGGCAAGCACTGGTATCCCTTTGCACAGAGACGAACAGCTCCTGAGCCTTACATTTGGTTCACCACTGCAGTAAGCACTTGGGGTACCTTGTATGAAGGTGCTGCTGTTATGCTGCTCTTATTCATGTTAATAACAGCAGTTCTAACATTGAGCTTGGTATGTGCCCAGCACTGTTTTATGTGTATTACAAAATGTGATCATAAACTAGGGTGAAAGATTAAATTAAAAATACTTGCTAGATTAAAATTTTGTGCCATTAATTCATTCCAAAATATTCTCCTCACTTTGAATACACCTTTTCTATTATTCTTACCACTTTCTGAAGTGATCCTGGATGTGGAGTGTGTGTGTGTGTGTGTGTGTGTGTGTGTGTGTGTATGTGTATGTGTGTGTGAATGTCTTTATTACAATATTATAGTTGCTTCAATGTCCTGAACTGATTCAGAATGTTTACCATTTGTGGTCATTTCAACTTTGGGAAGAATCCAGAGTTGCACAGCGCCAGAGCTAATGAGTAAACTGGATGAGGACACATCATCATTTTGTTTTGCTCTGTTTTCTTCCACAATAGTGTTTTTATAAGTGTAGTGGATTTCTAACAGGTGGCCAACTTACTATACCCAGCTGAATTAAACACGTGGTGCTGTCTGTGGGAGACCCACCTGAGCACTGTTGACAGCAGCTTTAAGGCAGAACAGAAGCTGCTAACACACTGTTAGGGACTGTTTGGAGAAGCTATTGGAGCTGTTGGATGCTGCTAGCTTTCTTGGGCTGTTCTTCTAGAGGACCTTGTCATACTAGCTTTCCTGATGGATTTTGGAGAAGCTTGGGTCCTTATCTTGAGCATCAATTCCTGACTCCCGAGCAGAAGATGGTGCTCTGCTCAGCCTCATGGAGAAGCTTGTCACATTGATTTTCCTGATGGGAACTCAGCTTTTTCATCACTGGAGGAGCTCAGGACCTCACTGTTGCTGAGGATGGCTATGGTACTTTTGGGGGGCTCTGGTGCTTACCTTGACCATTCCTACTGCAGTTCAGATCGTTCAGTTTACTAACATAGATCCTTCATCCCACTGGCATAGACTTCCTAATTTCTACCACTGATCTTTGGGCCTTTCCAGCACAGATCCATGAAGCAGGCCTGCATAAGACTTTGTTGTGGGCTCTAGGTCTCCAGTCAGACTGAGCTCTAGGCCCTCAGCTGGATTCTTTGTGAAGATTTAGTGTATAAATAGATTTCCTGCACTTGTGGTACGTGATTCTTGGGTGATTCAGTATAAAATGCCATTACAAAATGTGCCCTGTAGTATATCGTTCATCTTGCAAAAACCCCAAACCATGATAATAAACTTGCCTCTGGATTTGGATGGTACTCAGCAACAGCATTTACCAAATATTTGATCCTACTTTGTAAAGAGGTTCATGAAATACGACTTCAGAACTGCTTCAGAAGGTGACGAAAGTGATGCAGTGTGTCCAAGGCAAAGGCCAATATTTTGACGTGGATTAATGACAATATGTATTTTCCTCTAATATAGTTTTAAAATTTAAACACCCGTGCGTTTTGATTATAACTTCAGGATGCATTCAGTCATTTGATCTTCATGACATTTACTTGCAGTGGACACTGTTATTATTTCATCTTCCATATGAAGAATCTGACGCACAAAAAAGTGAAATGACTTGTAAGGTCCCACACAGAGTAAGTGTTGTCAAGATTGTTTTTTTGTTTTTTGTTTTTTGGTCTCTTTGAGACAGGGTCTTGCTATGCAGTCCAGGCTGGCCTTGAGGTCACTTTTGTAGCCCAGGCATGCCACACCTGGCCTGTCATCAAGATTTATACTCAATGAAATTGACCCAACCTCTTTAACAAGTGACTAAACCAATGATTTTCAATTTTTGTTACGGTTGCTCACAGTAAGAATGATGCTTCCATGACACAATATACATATGCGTGTGAATAACAGGAAAACAAATATTAATAAAAGTTTCATTCTTATTATGATTCTTTAGTACATTCTGGTGTATTGTACTCTCTACCTTTTATTACCAATTCACTCGTTATCTATAATAAATGACTTAGTCCCACTAATGAGTTGCCCGCAGTTTGAAAAGCTATCTTTCTTCACTTAACTGCTTTTCCACCACAACTAACGTCAGGCAGCAGGAAAACTATGATAAGCACAGGAGAGGGCCATGATGATGGATGCAGTAAAGATTGAGAGCTGAGCCTAGCTCTCAGCAAACTCTCGTGTACTCAGACGAGACGCTTTTGGAAGGTACGTGAATGGTTATGGAGCTGTGGCAGACTCGCTGCTGGGTGATGCAGCCTGGTGAGAAGGGGTCATTAAAGATATGAGCTGGAAGGGTGCATTTCCCCCCCAGCTGCTCCCTTCACTCCTTGCTTCCCTACCATCATGATATATGCAGCGTTCCTCTGCCCAGGGCCTTCCACCACACCAACTCTTCCTGGGAGCCAGCTGATCAGGAGCTGAAATCCAAAATAAATCTCTCCACCCTAAGTTGGGGTGTAGGGTATTTCACTCCAGCAATGATGTCCGGGTCATCTAACCTTTCAGAAAATACACCCGTGTTCCCATCTCTGCCCACCATCATAATTTTGGCACAAGCACACCTGAGGTTGGATGTTTGTGAAAGAAAAGCACGAAGCAACAGCAAGGCAAAGGAAGAATGGGGTGGGCACAAAACGGAGAGGCCCTCAGCACCTGCCCGGGATGAGCGTACCTGGGTACACTGTGTCCATATGTATTCATGCTTGTGAGAATAGAGGGCAAACATCCTTGAGATAACTGTTACTATTAAAGATGGGGGGACAGAAAATATTAAATTAACAAATAAAAATTTTGTGATTTTTTTTTGGGGGGGTATAGCTCTTCCATAAATTTTTGTCCGCATTAACATCCACTCCTTTCTGAGTTCCTCTCAGCATCAGAGACCTCAAGCACCGTAGGGATAGTTGGTCCTCCTTAGAACTGTTCTACCCTGGGAGACTGGAGCAGCAGGAGAAAGGTAGATAAGAAGACAAAAGCTGGGCTAGGTACTACAACAAAACAATCCTTTATTTATACTTTTACAACAAAATGAGCCTTTATGCTTTTGCAAAGTTTGTAACACATGGCACAAGGTTACCTAGCTACTAATAGCCGACCTTAACCAGACAGGATGTTTATCTCAAGACCGAGGTAGCTTGTTTGCTTTAGGCACTTAGGCCCAGTTCCACCTACACATATTAGATCAATTTCCTAGCTTCCTGCACTCCCAAAGTAGCACATTATAGAAGTCGTTCTTACAACCACCCACAAAGGCAATAGCCTATAATCTTTTCTCATTTTTTTCAGAATTAAGAAACTGAGGTGTGGCAAGTGATACCAAGAAATTAGCGAGTAGCCTTTCTTTCAATTTTTGATGTTTTTTCATAAGGTTTTAAAAAATTAAGTTGGGGCCCGGCAGGATGGCTCAGTGGTCCAAAGTGCCTACTTAGGAAAGATGAGGCGGCTGCAGGGACTGTGGTTCCATCCCTGGCACCACATGCTGCGTCAGGGCAGGCTGAGCCAACCGTAAAAATAAATAAATAAACGAAAATTCTGAAACGAAAAAAAATTCTTTAAAAAATTAAGTTAGGTTTTATAAAACTGTATAATGATATCTTTTGGCTTTTCAAGACAGTGTCTCCTCTATGTAGCTCAGGCCGGCCTTGAATTCTTTGCGAAGCTAAAGCAGGCCTCAAACTTCTGGCAATCCTCTTGTGGCAAGAATCAACGCAGTGGTAGTTATCTACACACAGAACACATTACCCACATGGCAATTATTTATGACTGATCATTACCAGTACATGTCTGAGCCAGCCTGCTGTACTCCCAGCTCCTGTAGCAACCATCATGTCTTTGCTTCCAGTTGGAAAAGCCCAAGAGAAAGCAACTGAGTGAGAAAAGCACTCCAAAAAAAGACAATTTACAGACCATTGTAATCTGTAAGATATGCCCAAGACATTCATGACTTCTCTATTAATAGAATCAAGTGACTGATCCTACTTCTAAGTTTTGGTATGTACTTTGATCTCGTAGTTCGGCAGCTAAGAACCTCTGATGTTTGACATTTGTCCTTTCTGAGTGGGGAGACTTAGAAGACCTTATGGCATGAGGAAAGACTTGTTAATACAATAGTGCAGATGAATAGGCCTTGTAGCATAAGTCACTGGGTATGCTGCATACTGATCAAAGAATAGATTGCAGAGTTAGATTTACATATCTGCCTGCTACCTGAAATTCTGGCTTTTGTGGGAGCTAAGAGAGGGAAGTTACCAGGCCAGGGTCTCAAACCAAACTACAACTGACTTTCAAATTATTAATGCATGATCTAGTAGTTTAAGCAATCCACAGAGCACCTTCTCTTTCCCCTTCATGATGGACTTGAATGAGAGGGCCACATGTTTCTGATGGCGTACCAGCTCAGACTTCCCTCCTGAATGGCCATATTTGTGCCTTGAATGAAACATTATAATGTTGAGAACCTTTTTTAGAAACTGCAAGTGCCACAGATACCTCTGAGATGATGAATCTTACTCTGTTAAGCAACTCTAGTTGGAAAGATGACATGGTCTCTTGTGAGCAGACAGATGAAGGACATGTGGTTTTAGCAGGTTTGGCACCTTTGTGGAAGCAGTGCACTCACTTATTTAATGAATTAATTCACTTACTCAACAAACATTTACTCCTTATATTAACAGGAATCATTTTAGCAATTATACAGACAGACAGGAAAAAAGGTCTAACCATGTGTAGTCTCTTTATTTCTAGAAGAGAGATAAATGGTAAATATATTTTAAAACAAGCATGATAATTAATTATTGTGTCAGTTTGAGTAAGAAACCCTCAGCTCATTGGCTTAGCTTTGTTCTGGGTGTGACTGAATAATGGACTAATAGAAAGAAATGACTCAACCCTAATGTGAGGTTTAATATAGTCAGAAGGACCAAGTCAGAGCTGTTAGAACTGCCTTTACCTGAGAAAATTGTAAACCAAGAGCAATATTGCATTCCTGCAGGGATCGAAGAATTAGTGCCACTATGTAGGACATGAAGGATACAGCAGTGGAGGTTTCCATTTCATCCCCTATCAAGTCTATTTGGCCTATGAAGAAGAAGGATGGGTGTTTGAGAATGATGGGTCTTTGAGAATGATGGTAGATTATCACAAACTGAATCAACTCCAATTGCAGCTGCAGCATCCTTGCTTGAGTAAATTAACGCATCTCCTCATCCTTGGCATTCATTTGACTAATGCCTTCTTCTCCATACGTATCCACAAGACCCATCAGAAACAATTAGCTTTGAGCTGGTCAGGCCAACAATACCACTTCACTGTCCTACCTCAGGGTTACACTAACTTTCCAGCCATGTGTCACAGCTTACTTCTCAGAAATTTTTTTTTGTCTTTTTGAGACAGGGTCTCGCTGTACAGTTCACGATAGCCTTGAGCTCGGTTTTGTAGCCCAGGCTGGTCTCGAACTCTCACCGATCCTCCTGCCTCAGCCTCCCAAGTGCTGGGATTACAGGCGCCACCACACCCGGCTATTCTCAGAAATTTTGATTTCTTTCTTTTCCACAAGATATCACACTGATCTATAATAATGATGATATTATGCTGATTAAAGCAAGTGAACAGGAGGTAGCAACCACTTTGCACTTCTTAAAGTATTTGTGAGGCAGAGGATGGGACATGAGTCTAATGAAAATTTAAGGTTTCTCTACCTCAATGAAATTTCTACAAGTCCAGTAGTGTGGGACACATAGAAATACTCTTTCTAAGGTAAGAGATAAGTCATTACATGTAGCTCTCAATACAACCAAAAAAGAGGCATAAGGCATAGTGGACATATTTGAATACTTAGAGGCAACACATACCTTTCTTAGGTGTTTTAGTCTGGCCCATTTACAGAGGGCCCCAGGGAGCTGCTAGTTTTGAGTGGGGCCCAAAACAAGAGAAGGCTCTGCTACAGGTGCAGGCTGCTATGCAGGGCACTCACCCATGGGGAACACATGATCCAGCAGGTCCTATGGTACCTATAGGTCAGCAGCAAGTAGGGAAGCTGCCTCGAGTCTCTGGCAAGCCTCATCACAGCAGAGGCCTTTTGGATTTTGGAGCAAAGCTCTGCCACCATCTGCAGACAACTACTTTCCCTTGAGGAAACTGTTCTTGGCCTGCTATTAGATCTTAGTTGAAAGTGAACTCTTCATGATGGGATATGAGGTTACCATGTGACCTGAGGTGCCCAGCATGAGCTGGGCAGCAACTGTCCTTCAGTATATAAGTGGAACATACATGATCAAAGCAGAACAGGTCCAGAGGATAAATGTAAGTTGCATCGAGATGTTACCAAATGCTCAAGGTTCTTATTCACAGTATAGTGCCTCCTGTCTTCCAGAATGCATCTGTGGTCTCATGGGGCTGTACCACATGCCATCTGATAGAAGAAGAGAAGGACTGTGGTTCTGCATGTAATGTAGGCATCGCCCACAAGTGCACAGCTATAGCATTATAACCCTTTTCCAGGACATCCCTGAATGACAGTGGTGAAAGGAAATCCTCCCAGTGGGCAGAACTTCAGACCTACTCTTGGTCGTATATTTTGCCAAGTACAAAAAGTACTGATTCATGGTGTACATCCAATAGTCTAGCTAAATGTTCAGGCACTGGGAGGGAACATGGATAAAAAATTAGTAATAAAGATATTTGGAGAAGAAGGTCTCTCCCTATGGACCAATGGATATAAAGATACTTGTTTCCCATGCAAACACTCACCAAATGTAGTCTCAATAGGACAGAACTTTAACAGTCAAGTAGATTAGATGACCTGTCCTATAGATTCCACTCAAACTTTTTCTTCAGCCACCCCTGTCCACTGTCCAACAGATTCATTAACAAAGTAGCCTTAGAGGGAGGGATTAAGGTTGCACATGGGCTCCCACTCACAAAGCCTGACTGGCTGTATCCACTACAGAATGCACAATATGTGAACAGCAAGGGCTAACACTGAGTCCTTGATATAGAACAATTCCCCAGGGGAATCAGCCTGTGACTTTGTAGCGGACTGATTGTATCCTACCACTACTATCATGGAAAGGACAGAGGTTTGTCCTTACTGGCACAGACACTTATTCTGGACATGAATTTGCCGAACCACCACTCATAGAGTATAAAATACCTTATCCGCCATTATGGTATTCTACACAGCATTGCCTCTGACCAAGGAACAGATTTTATGACAAAAGAAGTAAGGCAATGGATTCACATTCCTGAAATTCTCTGGTCTTACCATGTCCCTCCTCCTCATCCAGAAGCTGCCTGGTTGATAGAAAGGTAAATTGGCCTTTTGAAGATGTAGCTACACTGCCAGATAAGTGGCAATGTCTCTCATGGCTGGGGCATGGGTCTTCAAAAGGCTTTGAAGCAGCATCTATGATACGGTACTGTATCTCCCATAGCCTGGATTCACAGGTCCAGGAATCAGCATTGGAATCAGACCTTTAATATATCTCTAATATATATATATATATTATATATATATATATAATATAATATATATAATGATATATATTATATTATATTATATATAATATATATAATATATATACATATATATGTATATATATATGTATATAGATAGATAGATAGATAGATAGATATAGTATAAGATATATTCATATTCGGTATAAGATCTCACTACTCAGCTCAGACTCGTAGTGACCCTCCTGTTTTTCAGCCTCCCCAGTGCTGAGAATACAGGCATGCACTATCATGCATGATCTTGGTGGCTGAACACCTGGAAGCAGGGCTGGCAGGGCATGTGGTGCTGGGAATTGAACCCTGATCCCTGTGCTTGCCTAAGCAGGTGCTCACTCCCCTGGGCTACCTCACTGGTGCTGGAAGCAGGAATGCTGCCACTTATCACTACCCTAGTGATTGACTAGCGAAATTTTTGCTTCCTGATTCCATGACCATAGGCTCTTCTGGTCTAAAAGCACAGCAATGAAGCTAAGACTTCCTGTAGTCATATTGGACTCCTTATAGCTCTGACTAAACAAGCTAATAGAAGGAATTATGGCATTGGCAGAGATGATAGATCCAGATTATCATGGGAAAAGTAAACTATTACTCCACAACACAGGAAAGAAGAATATCCTGGGAGTGCAGAGATGGAGTCTCTTAGTATCTCCTAGTATCGCCATGCTCTGGTACTAGGGCCAAAGGCAAACTATAACAACCCAATACAAGCAGGGATATGATGCTGGGATTGACTTGTGGTGCAATGTTAGGATTAAGGGTGCTAGAATTGTGGGTATGAGTGCAACTTCCCATTAGGAAAGGTAGCCTGGATACAACAAAAGGGCAGAAAGAGAATTGCTGCTTAGCACTGCTGGTCCCTTGTCACTTGTCGCTTGCTTGCTTTTACTCTCTTCTCCCTACCATGAACTGTTTCTCCTCTGCAATGCCCCTCTGCTATACCACACTGCCCTGGACTCTGCCAACTCTGAACCGAATCCTCTACAAACCAAGCTCAATAAACTTTTCTTCCCTTAACTTATGGGTATTGAGTATTTTGTCTCAGCAACAGGAAAAGTAAGATAAGCCCCAAATACTTAGGCATTTATCAGAGCTTATAATTAAATTGGACTCTTGCTATATCACTTGCCAAAGTGTTTCCTTTTGGGAAAACAGAACTTATTTTTTCTTTTTAAGAGTAGGAAGGGGCTGAGGAGACAGCTTGGCAGTCCAAGTGCCTGTCAAGGAGGGACCCAGGCTCAGTCCTTGGTACCACATGCTGTACTGGCCCCAGAATCTTTGGTACATGATGCAGGCTACAGAAAGCAGGCATGGTGGTGCACACCTATAATCTCAGCACTGTGAAGGCTGAGACAGGAGGACCACTACAAGTCTGAGCTGCATAGTGAGACCTTGTACCAAATAAGTAAATTAAAAGATAAAAACATAAAAGAATAGGAAAAAATTATTGAAAGAAAGAGTTCTGTTTCAGAGGAACTTAAGAGGCTCTAAAAAGTGGGTTGTCCACCAACCTCACTTCTCAAGGCTGTTTTATTGAGCAAAGCAACAAGGTGAAGTGGGCTTAAGGTGAGATAAAATTATAACCAATCAATAAGATTATAAGTATAGTCACTTAGGTAATATTGATCCAGTGGAAAATCAAAGGATGAGTGTGAAGTGGGAGAAAATATGATCAAGTCAAAAGCACACAACAAGGACAGTTGCTAGGGTAATATTGATTAAATGGGGACCAAATGAGGAAACAAGTCATGTATCAGGTGCCCATGGGCAAAGACTTTTCTAGAAGGGGTAGGCTAAGGAGGTTTGGTCCTCCATCCCAAGGAGATTCATGCCTATTTAGAATATGTATCACTGCTGCTCATCTGTAGAGGAAGTATATGGGTGAGTGGTTCTTTTTCTTGAAGCCCACCCTTCAGTATTTGCGCCTCCAGCCACAGTTGTCCTCTACATTGACCTCTCAAGGGCCCAGCCCTGTCTGATTACCTGCAATACCCCTACCTATTTTAGCTATCTGTAATATTCCCCCCTCTGAAGAAGTAATCCTAACTCCGATGAGGGTGCAAGGGTCCAAGACTGATCTAATTACTTGCAGCTGAAGAGGGTCATAGTTGTGGTCAGCAGTCAGAGATACTCCACAGAGGGGATAGCTAAAGGCCCTCAACAGGTGCCAGGGTTCTTGTCTTGAGTAAATGTACAGCTTTAAATCTGGAGGAAACAAAGCCACAGAAAAAAAAAATTAAGTATGCATGGGCCAAATAATGAAATCAATAGGATAATTATGACTATAGTTAAAGTTTTCCACCAGGAGGTGCCAGCAATAGTTGGGAAACCAGAACTTCTAAAATTGCAGAGCCCAGGGGTGCAAGGAGGGGAGGCATAAGCTCCCCAAAGATATCAATGAGAGCAGTGATAAGCAGGACCATGTCTGCTTCTGTCCCTCAAGTCTGGACTCATGTATTCTTGCTACTGGAGGTGGAGCCTCACAAAGTTATTAATTCATTGTGCATTCTCCAACTGCATGGTGGCCCCTTTTTATAAATACCATCTTTAATAAGCCATCTCTTTAGCTGGCTCCTCTGACACTTCCCCAGCAACTCCTGGATTATAATACAGCCTATGGACCTCATGAACCCATGCCTCACACCTCCTTTGTTATACAGCAAGTCTCCTGGTGTGATGCATATTATGTAGGATGCAATAGCAGTGACTCAGACAAACACACAAAAGACTTCTGCTAGTCTTGTTGGCTGAGGTCCTGTTGGAAGAAAGAGAAAGTGTATCCTAAATATGTGCCTGCTTCTGTCCGAATAAACTCCAGGCTGTTGTGGCTTGTATGTAGAGGTCGCTCCAAAGTCTCGTACAGTTGTAGGTAGGGATTTTTGGAGGTGGATGGATCTATTATGTAAGAATGTGGATTAAGGGGGCCCGGCAGGATGGCTCAGTGGTCTAAAGCACCTGCTTAGGAAATCTTAGGCGGCTGTATGGACCGCGGTTCAATCCCCGACACCACATGCTGCGCCAGCCCTGCCCTCAGGGCAGGCTGAGCTAGCCATAAAAATAAAAACAAACACACAAAAGTGCTGAAACAAACAAAAAAATCAATAAATAAAAGAATGTGGATTAAGGGTGTGATACTGGGATTGAGAGTATGTAGCACTTGATTAGTTTACCAATTGATTCACCAGAGTTCTGTGTATGGGTAATGGGAATCCTTATCCTGGGTACAAGAGGCACCATCCAAAAGGCTTATAGATGAGATGGGATAAAGTGGAAATAGCATTCCCTGCCTGCACAGCCTCCATCACTTCCACCTTGGTTGGTTTGTTTACAGGCCCACATGACAGTCCTGACCAGCGTGGCTAATGACAGAGCCTGGATCACTGATTAACTGAGTCACTTTGCCTACTTAGTCATTTAATCTATCTTCTCAGATAGATTATCTCTTTTGGGCATTGATATAAAGATCTTTTTACTTAAAAAGCACTTAGGTTTATAAAGACAAAAAGTATCCACCTACATATGCTCCTTTTTAGGTAGAACAAAGGTTAACCACTGAAGAAGCTTTAAAGATTCATCAACCTTAAATGAATGGAATTTATATTAATAAGCCCTACTAACTAGCCTCAGTCTCTCATTTCCCCAAGTGCCTGCCTGGAAAGCCTTTTCCTTAGCTGGTATCTTCTCTACAAAGTCCACTGCTCTTTGTTGAAGATGCTACATAAGCATCTCTTATGCTCTTGTAAGGAGAGTTCCATTAGGGTAACTGGGTGGAGATGCTTGGAGACAGGGTGGAGCTATCTCAGCCTCCCAGGGCCTCCCCTTTCATTATGAATTTCAAATATTCTGTGAAAATCTAAAATCATGAAAGAAGTCTTGTTTGTTATTGTGAGAGTCATCAGTTTCATCAGAATGAGGGCTTTGAATCACCATTCTCTCAAGAAGTTTTTGTCAATAAATGAGAGCAGATGGCCAAGAAACTCCCCAACTGGGCAGAGGCCTTCTGGAAGCTTAGGCTGGAACTGAGACAACTTTTAATTGAAAGAAAAGAAAGGTTCATTCTCAAAGTAATTTGGAAAACTTAAACATTTATAAGAGTGTGTCATTAAATGTAAGTATTGCATTATTTTTGTGAAGGAAAAACATGTTCCAAGCAAAAGAAGAAAAAATTCTCACAAATCCATTACACAGTTTAGTGTGTGTTGTTATATATGTTTATCCAGAGAAGAGAGCAAACCTTTACCTCAGATCCAAAAGTTGGTTTCTGACTCCCAAAGAAATTTAAATTGCCAGAGAACAAAAATACCCTAAGATGGATGGTTTATAGCCAACAGAAATTCATTTCTCGCTCTTCTAGAGGTTGTAAAGTCCGAGATCAAGGGGTCAGTATGTTCAGTGTTACTGAGATCTGACTGCCTCACAGACAGCTATTTTCTCAGTAACTTCACTTGAAGAAAGGGCAAGAGACCTCTCCAGAGAGAGTCTCTTTTATAAAGGTGCGAATTTCACTCATGAAGGTAGAACCCTTATGATCTAACCACATACCAAGGGTTCTGCTTAATAATAGCACTAAATGGGGGTTAAGATTTCAGTATGCAAATTTAAGGAGACATAAATATTGTTTATTGCAATGCCCATTGTTATAAACAAACAACTCAGAGCTACAGTTGAATCAAGTCTTAGAAAAACATTTACTTAATCATAAACTATTGTAATGTCCTCATATACTAAATAATTATTTCAACTGCCAGAGCTTGCTTGACAAAACAGACTTCCTGTTCAGAAAAAATTACCTTTTTTTCTGGTACTGGGGATTGAACTGAGGGCCTTGAGCTTGTCAGCCAAGCACTTATTCTACTGAGCTACCTCCTAGCCGTCAGAAAAAAATATGATAGTGTGCATTCATAAAACCAAGAATGTTCAGGGAATGTTCATGGAAATCTCTGTAGCTCAAAGTAAATGTAACATGTATTTATCATTATTACGTACAGTGTGAAGAGGCCTGGTCTTCTTTCCTGCTTTGAGAATAAATGGAGCAATGAATGGAACAATCAGGCATATGGAGATCAAAGTATCAGCCTTGTTTTTGACAAAACTGATTTAGAGAGCACCAGTTGGTCTTTGCAGGTTCCATTACACCCTCACCCACCGAGTAAATGTATCTACCAGTGTCAGGTGTGGCTGGGTCTTGTGTCTCTCTCTTCAGCATAGCTTATTTACCTGATGTCAAATGTATGCTTCTCAAATTCAGAGAGAATTCTTTCTCTGCCACAGAGTACGCAGACCCAAAAAAGGCTGTGCCCAGTGTGTATAATTCTCTTACCTGAATTCACCAAAGAAGTTAATCCTCTGCTCAAAAATAGGTGAGAGTTTGAGATAGGGACAAATGTTAAACCCTGAAGAGCAGAATGTCCTAGTTTATGGGAGAAAAGTAGCTGCTAGAGAAGCTTAACAGAACGGTCTCACTAAAATGACTCATGTGAAAGATAACACCAAGTGTTCTTGGCAAGATAACAGGTAGTAAGGTCATCTGATGCCAGAAATTCCATGCTGAGCTGACAGGAAGCAAAGGTATGGATATATCTAGGCTCAAAGAGGATAGTCTTAAAGGCCATCTTAAAACGGGGACTATTTCACTATAGGGAAGTGAATGATACACACACATAATGTTTCACTGTGTGTATCATTTTATCCACTCCCAAAGGGGCTGTCTTGATAAAGATGTTAAAAAATGAAGAGGAAAAATCTATGGACTCACCTTCTTTGTGCAGGTTATGTATATACAACTTGCCTTAGTCTTCTCAGTATCACATAGGCAGACCTCAGTGCTCTTTTGAATGAGGCCTCTAAGGTCCTGAGGGGTAAAGTAATTTGCTGAATGTATAGAGCTACTAAAGTACTGAAGCCAAGCCTGAGTAACTTTGCAGATGCTTATTTTGTGCCATTGAATGTTGGAAGTGTTTAACTTTTCACTTGTAAAGAAGCTCACAGCTAGGGATTTACCTTAGATCTTGGGGGAGACTTGGGACTTGGACTTTTCAGCAGTGTTGAAACTGTTAGGATTTTGACAACTCTTAGAAATGTACTAAGTGCCTTTTGCATAAAGGGATGTGCATGAGGCTTGGGGGATCAGGGGCAGAATGCTCCTTTCTAATGTAATAGAATATTGATTGATTTTTACTGATTCTTAAGGACTGTTAAATTATAATGTTCAAGTTGTGAAATGTTAAGAATAAGCATGTCGTGCCTGCGCACCCGCCGCTGGTAAGCCCCTGCGCCCCTCTGCCCCGCCTCTGCGTTCCCGCGACTAACTTCCTGTCCCAGCCCAGCCCAAA
>PVJA010019997.1:22732-37686 GCA_004027025.1 Myocastor coypus | reverse complement strand
TCAATCTTATATACCTATATGTATTAATCTAAACTGATCCGATGATGAAAATATGTAATATAACCATTGTTAAATTTAAACAATAAAAGAATTGGAAAAGAAAAAAAAAACAAAAAAACAAAAAACAAAAAAAACAACAACAAAAAAAAAGATCAGATGTTTGGAGCATATTCAATACTACTATAAACTTAAGTATAAAACTGTTTGCTTACTTGCCTACTCACTTGTTTGTTTCAGAAGATAGAATAGGCTACCACAAATTAGCCTTTATTCCTTCAAATGAAAAGCTGAGGATCAGAACCACACTTACCTGGAGAGTCTTTGTTTGTCAGAGTACTTTTCTCCAGATTTGAGGATGTGGTTCAGTGGTCAAGAACTTGGCTAGCATGTACTGGATTCAATTCTTTGCACTGCAAAAACATCAGTAATAAAAGTATGCTTATGTTTGTTGTGGTGTTCTTCTCAGGCTCCATGTGGTTGTAAATGGCTATCAATGTCTCCAAGTTTAATTCAGAGCCTCTGATCCTTTACAGTAAAGTGTCTTCATGTCTCATTGGCTCAGCTGGAATCATATGAACATCCCTGAGCCAGTCAAGATAGCCATGAATAAATGTGCTGTGAGAATTTCATTTGAGCAACGTGTCCATCTCTAAAACAGGAAGTGATTAAGCACCAGACAAGGCCCATGGAACAAGAGCTGGAGGGCAGTGCTCAATTGCAGAAAAATCTGAGTAGTCTAAGAAAAGGATGAGTGTTTGCAAAAGGGCCAGTTTGACTCTTCCACTGATCTGCTAAATTTACAATTTCAATCATTGAATAGTGTTAATTCTGACTTCATGTGGGAGGTTAACTATAATTAGAACCTTCTTTTAGGGACCTAAATAATTAGGCAGAGCTCTCTCTCTCTCTCTCTCTCTCTCTCTCTCTCTCTCTCTCTCTCTCTCTCTCTCCCTGTCTCTCTCTCCTCATCCCCCTCTCCCTCTCCTTGTCCCTCTCCCTATCCCCCTCTCCTCCCCTTCCTCCTTCCTCTCCTCCTACCTGGAAAGCAGTAGTAAAAAATTACAATAACAAAGTCATTGCTAATATTTCTGTCATTATTCATTGCAAATTCAAAATCAGCAGCTGTCTGCAGTAATAATCCTTTGATAAATTGAAGCCTTCCAAGTTTCCAAGGACTGACCCTGTTCTAATCATTGATTGTGAAAAATCAATGGAGGCTATGGAGCTGGAGATAATATGTGCAATTCTGTACACTTTCAAATATTGGCTAGCAAGAGTGTTAAATTTAGCCTGTTGGTAATGTGGTTAGTATAAAATGGTGCTCCTTAGGAAATGGACTTTAGGCTCATCTGAGGCAGATAAATCAAAAGAGTAAAGGGAGAAGCGTGATCTTTGTAATGTTGTGGAGAACTTGGCACTGTGATGATCACCTCGGGTCTAAAGGCTTATAGAACAACTAGCCATGGAATCAAATTTGAGAGCTAGAAGTTCTGCACATGTCCACTCCTGGTGGCACACTTCAGAAAGCTGTTTACAAAGTCTGCTTCAGGTGTTCCAGGTGCTCTAGGGTTTGAGAATGTGGCAGACACCTGCAGCTTATGACCACCCAGCACAAATGAGAGGTCTTTCTTCAGCGTAAATACGAGCTCTTCTGCACAAACTTCCTCATGGATCATATGCCTTAAAGGAGTACCTCTTCCCTGACTAAAATCATGTACTTTTTAAGTTTATTTTATTTTTCATTGGCAAATGGCAAGCTTGTTTAGAGAGTGCAATGCAATGTCTCCATATATGCATATACCTTGGAATGACCACAAGACAAGAACCAGGACCGGCAGCCAACCGGGGGAAGTAGGTGCACTCCGTGTCAGCAAGCCTACCAAGAAAGAGCCACGGTATCAGCTGCCAGTGGAATCTAGTGGCCCTCTTGGACTGAACTCAGATGCAAGCATCTGAACATAGCCATCAGACCCAAGCAGGTCCTGCCAGTCAAGTTCTAGTTCAGTAGATCTAGACCTGGTGAGCTCAGGTAAAATGCTGGCCCAACAGAGCCCAGACAGAGGCCCAGAACTATAAGAACATCCTCTCGGGACACAGGTGGCAGCAGGTAACTGGGTGCACTAGTCTGCCTGGAAGACACAGGTACACGAAGGGGAGTTACCCAGACAGAACTCAGGGAAACTAATACAAATTCCCAATTTAAGATCTGCTTTGTTGTACAGCTATAATGCTTTCTCCTATGGTCTAAAGTGCAAACTCATTAGTTACAAAAGTTTGTCAGTTTCTAAATTTCAATAATTGTTGTTAGTATTGCTAATGATACAACTGTAACTATGAAACTATGTCTGCTTTAACTGCATGTTTTTCCTTGGATATTAATATCAGGAGGTGCTTAAATAATCTTCACCAAAGCCCTACACCAAAGGACAAAGGATAGTGCAAAAGGAAACCAACATCTCACTCTCAACAGAGAAGGCAAAATCTTGGGACATGCACAAAAGAGGAATCTCTCACATAGAAGAGATACCTAAAAAACAGACTCTTTACAGAGAGGCTCTGTCTGCACTAATACAGCCACCTACTATCAAACTTTCACAAAAAGGATCACAGAAATAAAAATAAAGAGTTCTCTGAAATAGAAAAAAACAAAAAGAAGAAAAAAATGCATTCTCAGCCCCTGACCCCACCCATAACAAGCCAGAAGACATCAGTATAAAAGAAATTGGAAGCCACACACCTGGAATCACTGAAATAATATCAACCAAAGTAAAGAAACAAATGCAAGAGCATAGAGCAAATGTGACCAGAAATACTCTCACAGGTCAAAAAAAAAAAAAAAAAAGATAACTGCAATGAAAAAATTACTAAGCATTTCTAAAGAAGACATTGATTAAAAAAACAAAGGAAATTCAAGAAAATACAAAATTGTATCCTTTCAAGAATGTGGTATTTGGCCCAGTCTCTTATTTTCAAGTACTACTCTTGATAGAATGACAGTAACTGAGTTTACACAAGGAGCAGTATATATCAAAAAACTTTAAAAAAGATTGAAACCTTGAATGAGTAATACAGGAAAGAAGTAGGGTGCATGAAACAGACTCAGAGATTTGTAAGAAATTAAAACTTCATTACAATTCATCAAAACCATCTGAATGAACCTGAAGATGGCTTTTCAGACTTTAAGACAACATTGCAGGTAGTAAAAAGGTAAGGAAATCTCTCTTAAAAACAACCAGGATCCAGGAAATAAAAATTTAACTGCTGCAAGATGATGCAATAATAAACAACATAAATCTAATAGGCATCAATAAGAAAGGTGGCAACACAAATGACAAATTATATATATATATATATATATATATATATATATATATATATGCAGATGTAATAGCAGAAAAATTGTAAATATGGGGAAACACTCTGATATTCAGGTAACCAAGGCATGTTAAACTTCAAGTGATACCAACTCAATTAAAATTATACCCCTGCATGTAATAATCAAAATCCCAAAACTGTAGCACAAAGACAACATACTAAAAGCCATTAGAGGGGCTCAGGAGATAGCTCCATGGCAAAAGTGCCTACTTGGCAAGTTCAAGGTCATGAGTTTGAACCCTGGTCCTGCACAAAAAATAAATAAATAAAAATAAAAGCCATTAGAGAACCAGCAAGATGGTTCAGTAGTCTAAAGCACCTGCTTAGGAAAGCTTAGGCAACTTCAGGGACCACGGCTCAATCTTGGCACCACATGCTGTGTCAGCCCCACTGCCAGGGAAGGCTGAGCTGGCCCTAATAAAAAAAATAAAAAATAAAAGCTATTAGAGAAAAGAAACAGATCACATTTTTTTAAAAAAGCCATCAGAATAACAGCAGATTTCTCATCACAAATCATCAAGTCAAATGAACAGCCAAATAGTTCAGCAAGCAGGCACGGGGCAGCAGTGGGGAGGTGCAGGGATTTAATTCCTGGGCCTGCTGTGCTGGCCCCACCACCAGGGCACACTAAGAGGGCAATTGAGACTGGATGTGGTGACACCTGCCTGTAATTCAAGCTCTTGGAAGGCTGTAAACAGGTGGATCACTACAAGTTCCATCTAGTAATGAGACCCTGAACACCCTGTAAATCCTTTCCTAAAAAATACAAATGAATAAAGAAATAAAATAAAATAAACAAACTACCAAGTCAAGAAAAGCATGGGGTGAAGTGCTTCAAGTCTTCTAAGAAAACAAATTCTAAGCCAGACTGATATATCCTGCAAAACTATCTTTCAAGTT
This sequence comes from Myocastor coypus, assembly GCA_004027025.1. Lineage (NCBI taxonomy): Eukaryota > Metazoa > Chordata > Mammalia > Rodentia > Myocastoridae > Myocastor > Myocastor coypus. Next base: position 33,411 of record PVJA010019997.1, on the reverse strand, counting down.
TAATGGAGAAGTGAAATACTTCCAAGACAAAGTACAACTAAAGAAATTAACAATGACCAAACCATCCCTACACAGAGTACAAAAAGATATTATAGAAAGGGATCAAAATACCCACAATTTTAAGAACAATAATAAAAAGAACCCATCAAACACAGCAAAGTATTAAGCACAGAAGGAAAGCTGGGAACCAACAGCAGGAAAATAACATAACAAATATAAGTTAATAACTACCAATATAAATGGACTCAATTCACCAATTAAAAGAAATAGACTGGCAGAGTAAATTAAGAAACAAAATTCAACAATATACTGTATAGTGGAAATACATTTAATTTATAAAGAAATTCACAGAAAGTGACACTATATGCTCCAGGATCACAGAAAAAAGCAGGGGTAGCTATTCTGGGGATAGAAGGTCACTTTAAAGCAGATGCTGGTATTTTCTCTTTAATATGTGGGTGTATACTAAGCAGAGTTGGATTTTGAAGCTATTATGATGAGGCATTGGATTTGATGTAGGCAAATTACCTACATCTCATTCTAAAGAAGAGCCAGCCTTTTTGTGTATAGAGGACAACAGTTTTCTTGGAAGAAAGTAGTACTAACATTGCCATAACCCTTGCTCCTGTGTACTTTCCTTAGGGAGCTCTGCTAGAAAGTTCTGGAAGGGGCATAGCCAAAGCTCCCTGCAAAAGGAGAGCAATGGACCATAAAAGAAAGCAACCCTAAATACAGAGATATCCTAGACCTTGACCTTCTTTTAACATAGTTATATGGTGAGCTACGGTGTGTAGATCTTAGAAAGATGTTTTCTGCCAGCCAAATAGCTCAGCAGGTTAAAGCACCTGCAAACAGGTGCAGGGGCTGGGAGTTTGATCCATGGGCCCGGCTGTGCTGGCCCCGCCCCTGGGATGCACTGAGACTGCAACTGAGACAGCATGGTAGTGTGTGCCTGCACACCCAGCTCTTGGGAGGCTGTAAACAAGCAGATCACTGTGATTGTGATCTAGTAGTGAGACCCTGAACACCCTGTAAACCCTTCCCTAAAACACACACACAGACACACACAAAAAAGAAAGATGGATAGATGGCTGTTCTCTCCCTCTTTTCTTTCTTCTTCTTTCCTTCCTTTAGTAATTTACAAAAAGTTAGAATAGGTTGCATTAAAAGCCTGTAAAAGTTAAATTTAAGTCTAAAATCTTTCCCCTTTGTTTTCCCTCATCTTTTCATGTTAGGAACTAATCCTCCAGAGTGATCTTTATTTGATTGCTAATAAAGTAAATGAGCTACAGGTCTAAACTTTGGAAGTATTATTCTATTTTCCAACTTCTTTTAAAATCTCTTGGTAACTGGTGTTCTGTCATTTCATTCTGATATGTGTATATAAGCAGCTGTTTGGTTGTTGTTTGCTTGTTTTTTCTTTTTATACTATCGGGCATTAGCTGGGCGTCTCAAACCTATGTGGCCATTTCTACTTGTTTTGAAAATTTCTCATTATATCACCATATATTTGCTTTTCTCCATCCTTCTGCTTTCCCTTACTTGAGTTTTGATTAGTTGTTATACCTTATGGCCTACTTCATGGGTTTTTTGTTTTGCTTTGTTTTTGTTTGTTGTTGCTGTGTTGCAGCACTGGGGATCAATTTGGGGACCTCGCACTTGCCAGGCAGGCGCTTATGCTGTTGAGCCACCTCCCCAGCACCCCCCTCCACATTTTTTTTTTTTTACTTTCTGAGACAAGGTCTCTCTATGCTGTTCAGATTGGCCTTGAGCTCACTTTTGTAGCCCAGGCTAGTCTTGAATTCACACCAATCCTCCTGCCTCAGCCTCCTAAGTGTGGCCCTCCATTTTCTTAACTACTCCTCGTAATTTCTTTTGACTTGTCTCCCAGTTCCCTAATTCTTCTTCATTTTGTGTCTAATCTGCAGTCAAACCTGTCCATCAAGTTCTAAACCACTTGGCATATTTTTTATAGTAGGCTGTGACTGCTTTTAATCTCTACAAGTAATTAATTTCCCAAGGAATGTCTTGGGACTACTTGATTTCACTAAACACAATAATGGCCTTAAAATAAGGGGAAAACCACATACAACTTATTGTATGATGTACTAAATTTTATAGGACAGGCACCACTCAAATGAAGGAAACAGATTTTTGCCATCCACCCCAGAGCCCTCTTTATGAGTCCTATATTTCATAGTCTCTCACCTTTCCAAAATACCCCATCCTGTTCTGTGTGTGTGTGTGTGTGTGTGTGTGTCTGTGTGTGTGTGTGTGTGTGTAGCCAGCTCAGCCTGCCCTAGGTGCAGGAGCGGCTTGTGGTGCAGGGAATCTAACTGTAGTCCCTGCTCTTGGCTAAGCTTGCCTAAGCAGGCGCTTTAGATGCTTGAGCTATCTCACAGGCCCTCCCATACCCTGTTCTTTATAGTCATAACTTCCTTGAATGATTTTTCATAGTTTATTTCTATAAATTAAGAGATTGATTTTGACCATATTTAAAAGTTTGATATATTTTTAAGTCTCACTATATTTATAATTTCCAATTCCGCCTGTTTTTCTATTTCCTTATAATTGATCTGGTGCAGAACATGCACTGTTTGGCCTGAATAATCTCCCATAATCTGGAGTTTCTGATGCTTCATTTTTGTGTAGTATGAATTTGTTGTCCCCTCTATTTCTTACAAGTTGGTAGCCCTTCCTAGAGACCTAACAAGCCAAAGTCTTAGTGGGGAGTTCAGGTGCAGAGATAGGTTGGTTAGATTACAGAAAGAGAGCAAGATCTAGTTGAAGCTTTCCGTAATTTCAGCGCTGGTTGGTGCCTAAGAGACAGCTCCACTTACTGTTGGTTGCACAACGCGGATTGCAGTTGTACTGGTGGCAATAAACTGATGCAAGCGTAGTCACTGAAGGCAAGATTGTTGAAGTTTCATATGCTCAAAGTGGTTTCAGTCAACTAACACTAAGGAGTTCAAAGACATATGCTTTTTTCAGCTAATAATGAAAAATTTGTTTTCTTTCTTATTTTATTTTATTTTATCTTATTTTATTTTATTTTTTGTATTTTAGGGAAAGGACTATGGGGTGTTCACTGTCTCACTACTAGATTGGACTCATAGTAATCTGTCTGTTTACAGCCTCCCAAGAGCTGGGATTACAGGCCCATGCCACCATGCCCAGTCTCAATTGTCATCTTGGTGTACCCCGGAGCAGGGCCAACACAGCACGCCCGGGGTTCAAACCCCCAGTCCCTGTGCCTGCTTGTAGGTGCTTTAATCTGCTGAACTATTTGGCCAGCCCGAGACTTTGTTTTCTTAACTTTTCTCTAGGTTCTGGAGCTTTGCTCGTAGCCCCTTCCTCCATTTGCAAAGAAACAACCCAGAATCTTCGAATCTATGCTTGTTTTATTCCATCTTCTGTTTCTGTCATCCCATGAATTGTTTTCTAAGAACTCCTGACACTACACTCAGGCATACACAGGTATCCAAGGTGATCTTCCCATGTCTGAGCATTTTTGAGATGCTGGTGGTCAAACACAGTGCCTTACACATGCTAAGTGTGTGCTGTGTCTCTGAGCTATATACCACAGTCTTTAAAGACCTCTGCAAAGCCCCTTTATTTCCCACACAAGGTAGCACTTCTACAGCTGAGGATTAATGTGTAGAAAATTTCCTTTTTAGCAGTTTCCCCATCACAATGAGGGAAAAGAGAAAAGAAAGAAAAAGGGAAGGCTATCTATATATCTATATCCTTTTATATATAGATATAGCTCAGATAATTTTACTATTAATTTCTATGGGTTTGTTGAAAGGAGCATTTATGCACAATTTTTAAATACTTTGACTAATTTGTCATGCTTGTATCTGATAATCTGAACAACTACTTTGAAGATAGCAATATGCAATATACAATCACTGGTGTTTTTTTGTTTTGTTTTGTTTTGTTTTTTGCCAGAATGAACTATTAACTTTTTTTCCCATAGTACTGGAGGTTGAACTCGGGACCCTGTGCTTACCAGGCAAACGCTTATTCTACTGAGCTATCTCCCTATCCCCAAAGAAACTACTTTTTTTTTTTTTTTCAGAACTGAGGATCAAGGCAGGAACTTGTGCCCCTGAGCTATCTCCCAGCACCCTTACAACCACTGTTGATTTCTTCTTTTGAAATGTTACATTGTTTTCAATATTTTTATTTTTTATCATCTTTAAAATAAAGAAAGTTTAGCTGGCTACAATACAACCTAAAACACTGTGGTTCTAATATTACTATTTAGTGTTTGATTACCAGCCAAAATGCTTTGAAAAAGTTTAATTTTTTATCTATACTATGTCTACCCAAGATGTTCACATAGAGAACGAAGAGGCAATACCCAACTCTTTCCCTTTATGTATCAGTTTCCAACATAATCAGTTAACTTTTTTAATGCCAAGAAAGTGACCAAAATTTTTAAGTGTCATTATTAAGTCATAGGTTTGAACATATTTGGATTTTAGTACAACTCAGTACTGTTACTGAAGTTCAGTTAGTCCCATCATTGCCCATGGGACTCCATGACTCTAGCCCTCTGATACAACCTCAGTGGTCTCTGCCAGCTCTGTCTGATGCTGTGTGTGATCCTCCAGGTCTGCATGTGCTTTTCCTACCCCAGAACTAGAATGAGCAATGTCTCTAAGAAGCTCTCGTTTATTTTAGATAAGTGATACTTCAAGACCAAACTTTGGGTCCTTAGAGATTCTCATTACGATTGGGTTGGTTTATTGTCTCAAAGAAGCATATTGCAATGCAATATAATGAAATATCCCATGGATTTCATTTTGATAATTCTAATTCTATATCAGTATTTCTGAGAGTTTACATACCTTGTCTGTACATCAATAGGGTCCCTCTTTCATTCCAAGAAATGTGGTTTTCTTCTTTAACTATTTATTTATTTAGTACTTTAGGGAAGGGTCTACAGGGTGTTCAGGGTCTCACTACTGGATCAGAATCACAGTAATCCGTTTGTTTACAGCTTCCCAAAAGCTGGGATCATAGGCGCACACCACCGTGCCCAGTCTCAACTGCTGTCTCAGCGTGCCCTGGGGGCAGGGCTGGCACAGCAGGCTGGGGGATCAAATCTTTGGCCCTTGCTCCTGCTTGTAGGTGCTTTAATCTGCTGAGCTATTTGGCCAGCCCAGATATGTGGCTTTCAAGGATATAAGGATGGTACAATTAGAATATATTACAACATCTCATGTGTTTAATCCAGTGTTAAACACACAGTGATCTTGGACTTACATTAATTTCATCTCCACTATTATTACTGAAAATACAAAAAATTGGCATATGCCTTTTACGTCTCCCTTTCTTTTTTGCAAGTTTATTCAGATAAAATTTACATTCAGCAAAGTTACCCATCTTAGGTTTGTAAAACTGTGACACTGGCAAACACGTAAAGGCCTTCCATTCTCAGTGTCTGTACTCTACGCACATTGTTAGAGCATACAGTCATTTGATAATAATCTGCCTCCATATTTGTCATCTTTTTGCCTTAGTTCTATTTGCCTTTAAAAAAATTTTTACTTTATTAGTTAATTTTAGATATACATAATGATAACTTTCACCATAGGAAATTTGTGCTTGTACACCAAATGACTTCTTTTTTCTCATTCCCTTCCCCTCCCCTCAACCTACTCCTCCTCATCTATTTGTCTTAGTAGCTATTTATTTAATACTCATTAACAGTCATTATAGCATTGATTGTTCAGTTATTTTAGTTGTCTGATGCTCATGGTACAAAGGATTACTCAAAAAGGGCTTATGGGAGCAATATTTCTTGAGTTCTTGTGCTTTGATAAGTTTGTCTGTGGCCTTTGTCTTTAAAAATCAATTTTTAACTGGATATAAAATCCTTGGTTTTCTCCTTCCTTTAGAATCTCAAATATATTACACATTTTTTTCTGGTAGAAAGTGTGGCTTTCAAAGCTTGCTGTTAATCTCAGTTTCTTTCTCTTAAAGTCACACTCTTTTGTTAGATGCCGAATGATTTTTTTTTTAAGAATTTTTAAATTTTATTCATTTATTTTTTTCTTGTTTATTCACTGATTTCTATGGCCGGCTCAGCCTGCCCTGAGAGCAGGGCTGGCACAGCATGTGGTGCCGGGGATTGAACCGCGGTCTCTGAAGCTGCCCAAGCTTTCCCAAGCAGGCGCTTTAGACCACTGAGCCATCCCGCCGGGCCCCGGAATGATTTTTTTAAGTCTTATAAAATAGAATATGCCTGGACACTCACAATTGTTCTGGGTCAGCACTGCACAGATGCAGTGTGCTCTTTCCAGATGTACTTTCAATTGTTATTTTAATTTCAGAGACTTTTTTCTTGTCTTTTTTAATTTATATTGTACCTGATTTATTTAAATTTATTTTCATTGCTCTATGGGAAGATAAGAATTTCTTCTGTTTCCTTGCTTTGGTTTTTATTTTCACAAATACTTGCTATCTGTGTATTCAATCATTCTTATCATTCTTTTAATGTTCTCTGTCTATTCAATTCTTTTCTATAAATCTTATTTTCAAACTGGCATTGAAGTATATGTGATGGTTTGGACTAGGTGTCTCCCACACACTCATGTGTTAAAGACAAGTCTCTAGTGCACAGGGTTTGGGGGCAGGAGATCATGAGTGCTCTGTCCTTCTCCAGGATGTGTCCATTTGGGGAGCCATCATGCGATGCTTGTGCCCTCTGTCCATGCCCTGTGGCCACCCAGTGAACCACACAGCCCAACTGTAGAAACTGGAGCCCAAATAAACATTTCCTCCTTTTAGTTGTTTTCTCAAGTATTTTTCTTTTTAAACAGGGACAACACCCTAACACAGTACTGCATATGTAACACAAAATTTACAGTGCTTAAGTTTTAAGTAAATCTTTTACGATGTTAAATACATCCACGATGTTGTGCAACCAATACCATCATCCACCCCCAGAACATTTTCCTTTTGTAAAAGGAAAACTGAGCCAGCCGTTAAACAAGACTGCTCTTAAGTGAAATACATTGGACACACATGCAAGCATCGCATGTCTCACTAGGGTGAGAAACTGAAAGTGTAAGAACCAAATTGTACAAGGGGATGGTGAAATGGAAAGAAATTGTTCAGGAGAGGGGAACTAGAGAGGTGGGGAAGAAAGGAAGAGAAAGAAAAACAGAAAAGAAAGAAAACGGAAAGGAAACTTTGTAAATGAAGAGAGGAAGAAAGGTTTAAGGGAGAGGAGGGGAATCAAGGGCTGGGAAGCCAGCCCAGCAGTCCAGGCACCTGCCTGTGAAGCACAAGGACGTGGATTTGGTCCCCAGTATGGCATACCTAGCTGGTCCTGAAACCCAGTGTGGTGGTGCATGCCTACAACCCCGGTGCTGGGAAGGCTGACAGAGGAGGATCACTATCAGCCCGAGTTTCATAGAGAGGCTCTGTAACAAGCAAATGAATAAATATGTTTAAAAAGACAAATCAGGTGCAAAATCCCTATGATGACAGTGATCATCATATGTGTCTCAATTGTGCCAATAAACTTAATTAAAATTTTGAAAAATCTCCTTCCCTGCTCCTCCACGTCCTGGCACCTTTATTCTACTATATGAGTCTATGAAGTTAAACATCCTAGCTACTGCACATAAATGGAGTAGTATAATTACTGTCCCCTAGTGACGGCTAATTTCACTGAGCATCATGTTTCCAGGTTTCATCCATGCTGTAACGCTTGTAAGAATCTTTCTTTTCAAAGGCGGAGAGGCGTTCTGGCTGGAGGGCACTCTGCGCGGTGTGCTCACTCGCGCGGCTCCCAGCCTGGCCGCTGCGAATTGCTCTGCTCTCCCCGTGAGCGCCCCATTGTCTTTGCATGTTCTTCATTTCCTTTTTTGACTTTCAGTATTTCTTGCTTTCACCTGTGTTTCTGTAAGGCACTGTCTGTGGTTCTTTCTAGTTGCTTGCTTACGTTGGATTCTCTCTTTTCCTAAATCTCATCAGCACAACAGGAATATCGTACTGATTCGTGACTTGTCCTGTACTCTTGTATTTGGGGTATGAGTTTGCTTTTTTTTTTTTTAATATTGTCTGCTTTAAGCTTTTCTAACTAGTCTTTCTTTTGTCTGAAAATTGAAAGAGATTAAGATTGTAAGCTACCCCTGCTACAACTGTCCCAGAATCTCCAATGACTGTTACTCTGTTTCTCTTACTTCTTTTTGTCATTGTGCTTTTCTTCTTGTGCGCTGCACATTTACTCCTGTGTTCTGCTCATTTCCCTTGGAAATTTATTCATACCAGAACCTTGCTGGCTGGGAGAAAAGAACCTTCTTCCAGAACATATTTCCATCTGCCTCCTCTGGACAACTGGGGCTCAGCCTGAAAATGTGTTCATTGAATTAATGTGCTGGGAGTTTCTGGACTGTGTGGGTGAATTGGCCGGGGCTGTATCCCTGTGCAGTCTTAGGGGTTTTCAAATCAGGTGTTTCCTCTCCCTCTTTTGCTCAGTGCTGACGAGTTCCTTTCCTTTCCACCTTGTTTGTTTGTTTTTTAAGCTGAGAATTGGAGCCCATGCAGTACCTGTGGTTTTACCTCTGCTTTGTCGTCACAGTGCCACTGTAACTCCTGGGGGCCTGTATTTGAGTCTCGCATGCAGCTTCTCTCTTTGGGAATTCTTAAGGCTTGGTTTTCCCTCCCCCTTGCCCACAGAGCTGTGAAAACTGATGCTTTACATTTACTAGAGTCTGGAAAAGTATTTTCAGCTTAAAAGCAGCTTAGGGCTTATTTACCATTCAAGATGCATTTATTTATTTATTTATTCATTCATTCATTTATTGAAGAGAGTACATATTAGAATTAAAACAAAAAATATAAATGACATGGATTTTCACTTAACCAAGTAATATGAATTTCACAATATTTGTTGTGTTGTCTTCCAACCAACTATTTATATTACCAGATATATGCATGTAAAATAAGAACAAGAAAAAAAAAGGAAATTGAGAAGACAAAAGGAGAAACAATTAAAAAAGAGACAAACAAAATTAAAGCATTAACTGCTTCTTTTCAGAGACCAACAGAAATGCCCAGTACTGCTGGCCAAAATATTCTGCTTATGAAGATAAATCTATTTCCCCCTTATCAGTGTCTGTTGCCGCCTTCAAATTCCATTTTTCTCTAAGGAGACAATATAAAGTTTGTACATGTGGATCTGATTTATTTCACTTAAGAGCATATTCTCCTGTTGCATCCATTTACTGACAAAAGATTCAAGTTTGTCCTGTTTTATAGCTAACTAATGCTCCACTGTGTAAAAATATCACATCTTCCTTATCCATTCTTCAGCTGATGGGCATCTGGGTTGTTTCTAGGATTTACCTCTGACAAATTGCACTGCTATAAACATGGGTGCACATATGTCACTATGGTATGAGGTTTTCAGTTCTTCTGGAAAAATATCCAGGAGGGGAATAGCTGGCTTAAATGAGACTCCCAATCTTAGTCTTTCAGGGACTCTCCACACTGATTTCCATAGCGGTTGTACGGCAGTCTGCACTCCCACCAGCAGTGCAGAAAGGTTCCTTTTCCTCCGCAGCCTCTCCAGTATTTGTTATTGGCTGACCTCTTGATGATAGACATTCTTTCTGGGTTGAGATGAAATCTCAGTGCTGTTTTAAATTGCATTTCTCAAATGACCAATGATGTTGAATATTTTTTCATATATTTACTTGCCATTGTATTTCTTCCTCTGAAAAGTACATATTCACCTCAATTGCCTATTTTTGGATTGGGTCTTTGAATTTTGGGGGCCTGATTTTTTAATTCTTCATATGTTCTAGACAGAATGCCTTTGTTTGAGGGACAGTCTACTATAATTTTTTCTCAATGTATTGGTTTTCTTTTTACTTTGTTAGATTTTCCTTTGAAGGGCAGAAACTTTCAAAAAGATGAGATTCCAGTTGCTGATTCTTTAAAGTATCTCCTGAGTTCAATCCCCAGTTCTGAAGAAAAAAAGGAAAAGAAAAAAACGTAGCACCCAGGGAGATAGCTCAGTAGAATAAGTGCTCACCTGGCAAGTAGAAATTCATAAGTTCAATCCCTGATACTGCCAAAAGAAAAAAAAAATTGAATTTTAAGGAATTTGATTTCTCAAGATTGCTCCTGATATTCTGGTTACAAATGAAATTGAGGAAAGTTTTCTCTAACTCTGTGAGGTATACTAACTATTCAAAATTCCTGCATTTTCTTATCATACAGGCTGACCATTCCTCACCAGAAATATTTTTAGTTATTTTGAGTTAGAAAGTTAGTCTTTCAGCTGAATAAGAATCAAGTCCAAAATCACTTTTATATGTAGGATTCTGTAGAAATATTGTTACACCATGCACTATTAAGAATTGTTCCCCTTTCAAGTACATATGCTTCTGAATTTAGAGTGCAGATATGTTCTGATAACTCATTCCAAGATGAAAATATTATCAGTCAAATATGCGTTTGAGAATCGGGGAGATGGTTTCCTAAGCACCTGCTTAGGCAAGCTTAGGCAACCACAGGGACTGTTGTTTGATCCCCAGCACCACATGCTGTGCCAGTCCCACTCCCAGGGCAGGCTGGGCCAGCCATAATCAAATTAACAAAAAAAAAAAAAAAAAAAAAAAAAAAAAAAAAAAAAAAAAAAAAAAAAAAAA
>PVJA010019997.1:0-22632 GCA_004027025.1 Myocastor coypus | reverse complement strand
CATTAGTAGAGCAAGAAGAGATCATAGTTCAAACTACACATTCTAATAAAACAGTAATACTTTTACATCACTGTAAAGCTGAAAAAAATTTAAATCAAACCACTGGAAGCCAGAGACCAGCAGATGTCAGAAACCATGTTCATCAAGGATGGGAAACTCACCCAGTTTGGTGCTCAAACCAAGAATGGCATCTGAAGGCATCCAAAAAATGTATAAGGAGATAGGTCCAACCCTAGAATCCAGATGAGATCTACACACAATCCAAGCTATGATGGGACAACACTCCCTGACTTTCTTTCCTTTGTGTAGGCTGAAGACTCATCCTAGTTTCTGAGCTTTCAAGAGTAAGACATGGATCCTGAAAATCAGTTTGCCTATAGTTGAATTCTGGTTCCCCTCCTTATACGCCTTGGTAACTTTTTCTCCCAAATCTACTTTTCTCACTTTCAAAGGGAACAAATATATACGCCTCAATGGAAATAGCATATGCCTCAGTTGGATGACATAGGGATTGCTGGGCACATTAATAATTGTGCAAAAGAAAAAAATAACTACAATGTTAATTCCTCAAAGTGAAATATTCTTTTACTTTTCTTCTTTTGTCTGAATCACAAACCCTACCCACCCCCTCATACCTTTATACAGAAGGAGATCACTTTTGTTAGTATGGTTCTTCTCTGCTGCCATGTAAGTGCTGAACTGAAGTTTGGGAGTTTGGAAGAGGGAACAGTTTGGAATTGGAAAGACAGAGGTGTTTCCAAATGAATGGGGATGGTGGACTGCTGGAGCAAAAAGCCGTCCTTGAAGGACCAAGGTCTCATAAAAATGACTGCTCAAGAAAGATGAGAAAGATGTGCCTGAGGGGAGAGGAGAGTTGGCATAAAGACTTGAGCATTTAGGAGTCTCAGTTGCCAGTTGGTTAATATTGGAATACGTAAGTAATGACATTTCATGGTTACTGCACTAATGATTCCAAGAATTCTGAGAGAGTAAGACTGTGGTGTACAAGGAACTGACCCTTGACTTTTTATCTGGGTTTTCAGATTCCAGAAGTTAAATTCTGGCTTCCTTCTGTTCTTCTAACCTTATTATATTGGGACCCAGTAGTATTGGGAGGAATGCTACTATGATATTCTTGAGCAATAAGACTAGTTCATCCCAAATTTTCCTCTCTCCATCAAAACTCATCTCCTTTCTTTTGTATATTTTGTCTGTCTTTATTAATACGATAGGCATATCCATTCTAAAATGAGTTGTACTGGTGGATTTATTCCTTTTCCACCTAGAACGTTCTAATGAGAATTTTCCTGACAAGCTCACTACTGAAGCCCAAAGATGTGTATTAATGCTGTGCAGTATGCTAAATCCACCGTGATGCTGGGGAGGAGGATGTAGAGATGCTCAATTGCTCATACATTGCTGACAAGGTTGGAAATCAGTACAGCCACTCCAAAAATTCATTTGGTAGTTTCCTGAAATGCTATGCACACAACTGCCTTACAAACTGGCACTTGTGTTACTTGGCATTTGTCTGAATAAATAAAAATTTATTTTTACACAAAAATCTGTACACATATTTATAGCACTTATATTCATATCTGTAAACTAGAACCAACCAAGATGTCCTCCGATTAAAGATGGTTAGATAGGATATCTGTCCATCCATAGCATAAGACACCATTCAGGGATGAGAAGAGCTACTGACGCATACCCCAGTGGTGACAAATCTCCAAAGAACTGTGCGGAGTGAGCAAAAAATCAGTCTCAAAAGCTGTGTGCTGTGTAATTTCATTTAGATAACATTCTTGAAATGGCAAAATCATACGACTGGGGATACAGGTAGCCACCAGGGGTTACTGTTGGAGGGAAGTGGACAAGGTGACATGGGGAAACTGTGATGGCTCCTTATGTTTTCATAAATGTTTTCTGTGTCTCAAGTGTATTGATGACCGCTTCCTGGTTGTGACATTGCCTTAAGAGTTTTGTAAGGCTTTCCAATTGACAGAGGCTGAATAAAGAACACGTTGAATTCTCTATTACTTCTTACAACTGCAAGGGTATATAATTTAAAACTTGTTAGTTAAAAAAAAGGCTAATATACATCAAGTCCTCACAACAGCACTTGGCACAAAGCCACAGCCATGGCTTTAGTAGTACTATGAACTAATTTGGCGTTTTTCTTGGACTTTACTCCCATGGATGACAGGAAGCAAAAATAACCACAGCACCTGTTGTTTGAGGAGAAGAGTCAGGCAGGCCAGCCTCTGTAGTGGACAGAAGAAGCTTCTCCGCCATTCCTAAACCTTCCTGTCTCAGGGGAAAGGGGAACTTAGCCCTTCTCTTAAGCTTCTTTTTGGTCCCCAAAGGACTTTACACACTGTTAGGAACAATGTTGGCTTCACAGAAGGACACAGGTGTCCAGGATTCCTATCTTCCCAGGATCTTCGTTGTGGGTCTGGTAGCTATAGGGTTCACATCGATTAGGGAAAAGAATTTTCCCTAGTTTTCTCTGGAAAGAATTAAGCAGGGCCCAAGACATCAATGGCTTACACTTGAGGACAGGTAATATAGATAGCTTTGATTTGTGTGTGGAAGACAATTAAAGCTCATCCATAGAATTGTGCACCCCAAATCCTCCGCAGTTTTCTTTCCCTAGAGTGTTACTAGCATGTCATATCCCCAAGCACATCTCCACTGTCTCTCCGGAATCCCATTATGATGCCATGTCCCAGAGCCATTTCTGGTTATCCGTCTGGAATGCCGTTAGGATGTCCCTAAATTTCCCTTAGCTCTCTTGCCAAAGCCCTCAGTCTTTAGTAATGCTGTCTGCGTTGGAATAATGGCTTTTGATGGGGTAGTGTCATACCATCCTGTAGGCTATGAGGCATTTCAAAATAGTACTGAAATTTTGGTTGTCAAAATTAGAAGCGAGGGCTGGGGAGATAGCTTGATGATATAAGCCCCTGCTTGGCAAGCACAAGATGCAGATTTGCTCCCTATTACATGCTGGGCCAGCTCTAGAACCTCAGGTGCACTGTACCAGCCACTGAGGCCAGGTACAGTGGCACAGGCCTAAAATCCTGGTGCTGGGGAGGGTGAGAGAGGAAAATCACTGTGAGTCCAAGCTGTGCAATTAGATCCTGTATCAAGTAAATAAATAAATAACTTCTAAAAATTTAGAAATGAAAAGGCTTCTCCACCACAGTATATGTAGTACCTAGAAAAATGTTGGACCTTTTTCCTCCCGTGTGTAACATTTACCGCATAGGGTGTTTCCCTCTAGGTTTTATCTTAGTTGTAACCATGTTGTGACATGATTAAAAACGCATCAAGTCTCAGTTCCCATGAGCAAGATGTAGCACTGGCATGAAGTTCAGCTACTAATCAAGATGATAAGGCACCATGTTTCAGGGTAATTAGGTACATAGTGCATCCTTTGCGTACTCTCTGCATAAATGAGGGCAGTTACTCTCTCCCAACCCTAGGCTGCATACTTCTGGAGTGAGGGGAATGCATGTGGGGAAGAAATTGTGATTCAGCCAAGCTTCTATCTTTGCTAGAGGAAATATTTGTCTTCTAGATTTCCATCTGGGTCTGCTTCTCACTTCCCTCGAGCTCATACTGGGACTAACACTAAGAGGGTGTTAACTGTCAGCTCTCCCATCCATCCTATGTTTATGCCTTCCTTCAGCACCATACTGAAACTAAGAGTCATTTTTGCTTTACCTTGGCCTTTCTCCAAAATTAGCAAAATTTTATTCTGGTACTGGAAAATTGCCTACATTTCTAACTGTAAGTGTATCGCATATTCTTCCAGTGGAACTCACTTGCCTTCTAAAGTATTTGGAAAAGAGTTTTCACTGTTGTGAATCCATTCCTGTCAGACCCTGTAGGAAAGATCTGGTGCTACCTCAGCATAGTTATCCTATCTGTGAATTTGGGCCTGCTGCTGACCTAGCTGATCACCCAAAGTCACGAGCTCTAGGAAGAGGACATATATACTTACCCGACTGTTCTGAAGTTTCAGATATATACATTCAGTCCCTGGTACATGGTAGATACTTAGTAGGTATGGGTTACAATTATTCATCATAATTGAGAGGAAAATACAGACACAACAGCAAAAATTCCCTGAGCATCACTGACAAATACAATCTCTATGTTCACCAAGGCCACCTTTTTCTTTGAAATTCAAATGAGAGCAGCTTTCCCTCTGCCTCACTTATGGTCAGAGAGCCTGAACTTCTTCCCTTCACTCTAGCTCTCTTGAGGGAATTATGCAGACCAGCTCTTATGCTTTTCTGGTCACTCTGTGTTTGTGTCCCTCCTCTCAGAACAATAGAACAATTTGGGAGCTACTTGGCTATCCTTCAAGCACTAGCCAAGAAAGACAGCCACAATCTTTGTCCTGACTTCCCCTGAGACAGTGTTATATTTGTCAGACTTAATAAAGCTTTAAGGCTAGAGATGCAGTTTACTTGGCAGTCCCCAGGCCCAAACGGAAATATGAGACACACTTTTTCCTAGGAAAAGTCCACTCAGCAGCTGGCCACTGGGAACCTATCTCTGTTTATATTTCTCCATGGAGACCGCCTTCCCACTATTCACTGTTCTCACTTTTTAACCCCTTTCTTTTTAGCTCACCTACATTCTTTCCTGTTAACCAAAGAGCCTCTTCCAACAGAAGGTTCTCCTTCCACAGAGAATCTTTCTACACATAAATGTAGCTCAAAGTACTTTCTTAAAGAACGTTCTCATCCTAGGAATATCTGTAGTCACTGAAATGAACTTCTGTATTCTATAATATGTGGAAATACAGACGCTCTGGGTCATGGTATAAGGTTTTCTAGGTTCTTCACTAGATGAAAAAAGACAGGGACTAAAGGACACCTTACACTGTGTCAGTGGCTGAGACACAGATAATTTTTTTAATATTCCACTAGGGTGGAAGGGGTGGCCATGGCCATGGCAATTTCTCCTGATTCATCTGCCCAGAGCAGCGCCATTCTCTAATCATCAAAAAGGCATTTTACTCACCTATATAAGTTATTTCTAAAATGAAAGTTGATCTCTTAGTTCAATGAGAAGAAATATTTGTATCAATTTTTAGAAAATATTATCATGTCATAAGTAAATAAATGTCACGTTTAGAAAAGTTATCATATCTGCATCTTTTACTCTGAACAGCTACTATGAAGACAACAATATGCATTGTATTAATTATTGTGACTGTCTTACTAACCTGTCTTGAAACTCTTTCTTTGTTATTTCTTTCTCATTAAAATTAATAAAATTAAAAAATAAAATAATAGTTGAAGTTATTGAGGCTATAATTCGTTATTGTTCCTTCTGAGATTAAAATTTGGAAGTTTAAAAAAGAGGGCATTGTATGTGTGAGCTTACAGCATTTGCAATCAAATTGGGTGTAGCAGAGCTCTGAATTGCAGCAGTGTCAGTAACTGAGTGGGAACAGCAGTGGGGCTGTGTTGTTTTGAACGAAAGACATCTGCAGTCCTCCCCAGGCTGTCACTGGGAGGTATCATTTGCATATTAAACAAATATTTAAAATTAGTCATGCAGCAAGCAATCAGAAGTTGGCATCACAAACATCACTCCTTCAAAGCAACAGCAGGGAGTGAAACGTAGGTGTGCTCAACCAGATTGGGGCGGTGGTGACACAGTGCTGTGTGCCTGTAATCACAGCGCTGGGGAGGTAGAAAGTAGGAGGATCACTATGAGTTCAAGCCGTGTAGTGAGACCCTATCCCAAACACATTAAAAAAATAGAAAAGAAATCTCCATTGCATTCGTGACCTCATGGGAAACTTTGAGAGGTAAAAGTATTTAGAACGGTGCCTGACCACTGGAAGACTTCAATAACGTTAGCTTCAGCTTTCATTGTTCCCACAGAGCCAACCAAGATATTTACAAACTAATCCACCCAACTGGATACCTGTAGATATCATCATAGCCATTTTCAAATCTGATTTTCCTCCTTTGATCAAAATGTATTACTATTTGTGTTGCAGCTCAATGATTTTCAAGCAGACTAAGAGCTTTACATTCTCTAATTCTTCTGACAATCTCATCTAGTAGCGAATAGTGTTAGCCACAAGTTCCACATAAGGAAACTGAGCCACAGAGAAGCGAAGTGTGTTAGCCGAAGTCCTAATGCAGGCTTCAGAACTCGAGGTAGAGCTCATATCTTGCCACACCCCTCTTTCAAAGCTGTTCAGAGTATTGTGCAAGCACTGTGCAAATCCATACCTCCTTTCACTAAACAAGAAAGCCTCATGGTAGAAGCTCTCCTTGTGCCAAGCTAAGTAACTTTCAGCTATTTTATGCTTCTCTCCATTTTTCAATTGTCCCATAGCAGTTATAAGATCTTTAAACTGGAAATGAGCAATAAATAAAGTAAAACATTGATGCAATTTAAAAGACAATGTAAACTGAAGCTTCCTACACAGCCAGTGGGACTATTGAGTTGTGATGTTAATTAGAATGTTTTCTTAGTCACAGTCACATGTACTGCATACGCATTAGCTCATTTCTTTTTCATGGAGAACTGGCAGGGAGAGGTGTTTGAATAAGGTTGAACAGTCCAGAGGAAATGGATTCAGGAAGCTTGCTGCAAGGTAGCTGTGACGCTGCAGCCCCCAGTCCTGCTGGTCTACAGTATTTCACACTGGCCTTGTGTTGGGAGGTAGCTTCATCTGTAGGCAAAACCGTTGACAAACCACTCTCATGGTTAAAAGTAGCTGGTGATTCCTTCTTCAACTAAGACGATATGTTTCGTTTGTGTAGATGCAACGACTATAAAGAACACACAGAGTGCTTGTTAAAAATGCAGCTTCTCACACTGTACATCTGTACTGACTGGTGGGAGGTGAAGTGGAACCATAGAATCTGTGCTCCTGGAAGACACTGCAAAGGGTTCTCAGGAATGCTCTTCTATTTTTCTTTGCATTACAAATGGGTAGAATGAGTCAGGAGGGACAGATGTGGCACTTTCTCTGGGCTAGTCTGAGCTAAGCACTTGGGAAACATTTGCTCATGTGATCTCTACAAGCACCATCATCAGCACCGTTTCAGAGACAAGCAATCCAAGGCTCAGAGCTTAAAGCAATGGCAGCACCAGAGTTCTGACCCAGATGTGTCACAGCGAAAGGCCTGCCCTCTTGACCTAAGTGGTGTGTCAGCAGTCACTTTTGAATGCCTGCTCCAGGTATACCTGATCACTTCTTCATCACTAAGAACTTCTGTTAAAATGCAGATTGCTAGCTCTACCTTGGAAACACAAAATCAGAGCCTAGATGCCAGACTCGGAATTTTTTTCTTTTTTAACCAAGTGGCCATCTGGTTTTGGATGCATAGTATTTTATCCTGTTTTGGTCCCTGCAGGCTATTACAGAGCTAATGAGCACCATGGTCAAATACTGAAATGTCTCCATTCTGGTTGGCACACACCTGTTCTCCCATGTGTGTCATTGCCTTTTCTACTATCTGAAACACCCAGGCTTCTCCCCCAAGATTTCTCACAACCAAGAAAGTAGAGGGTCTTTGTCCAGCTGCCTGAGTCTTTAAGGGTCTACTCTA
This sequence comes from Myocastor coypus, assembly GCA_004027025.1. Classification (NCBI taxonomy): domain Eukaryota; kingdom Metazoa; phylum Chordata; class Mammalia; order Rodentia; family Myocastoridae; genus Myocastor; species Myocastor coypus. The sequence continues at coordinate 15,037 of PVJA010019997.1, read as the reverse complement.
GGGCTTCAGTGATTATCTGTTCTGATTTATGGGTGTTCACCCCATACCTGTTGTTGTAGAAGCTTGATTATCACCCCGAATATGCATATATTTCCCTCCTCAGATCATCAATTCTGAGACAAATATGATGACTTGCATCTTTATAATGCTAATAGAGCCCAAGGTATAGTTGAATACCCATCAATTTAGGTTTGATTTTTAACTGTGACTGTATGGTTTTTGTTTTATGTATGTCACAGGGTAGGACCCAGAACTCACACCTAGAGGCTTATTGTCAGTGTGAATGTGAGATGTTTGTGACAGGATAAGGACTCTAAGCTTTCAAGGACTTAGAAAACAGCAATATGGCAGAAACAGAAAACAGGATGCTTGTCAGAGAGCAGCTCCTCAAAGAGACGTTTGCTCCAAGTTAGGTGAGTGAACATAATCCGAGAGTTGCAATTAGGCTCATCTTCCACATAATCTAAAGAGAAGAAAGGGGCCCATGGGTAGAAGCGTGCCAGTTCCGATTCCATTGTATCCATATCATGTAGAAAAGGAAGAAATCCATTAGGCCAAATAATGTCATTGTAGCTAAATGTTACTAGCTCCCTGGCTTCCACAGATACTTTAGAAACAGTTATTTCCTTAGTAGAGCAATCATAGCCAGATATTTTCAATGGAAATGTATTTCCCAACCTCTAACATGTTTGAGGGAAAGAAATATTTTGACACTCTCTTCCAATAATAGATAATGCAGGATTATCTTGTAGGTAAATCAGCAACGTGGAACAATTTGTTTCATGAGACAAAGGCTATTTCTTTCCTTCCCCTGCCTTTCTTTCTGGCATGTCTATGTTATTTCTCATGCTGTTCTCAGTGCTTCAGGAAGGTAATACGAAATTTAGGATAATATACTGTAAATGTGTTTGTGGAGAGAGCTGCGCTTCCGCTCTGCTGGCAGACCTACCAGCTTCCCTGGCATCAAGACAAGTTCGCTGATCGAGGTGCTACTGTGGAATGTAAAGACGGCTAACTAATTAACCCCTGATTATGGCAAAATCACGTTTATCATAAAGGAGAGCTGCCTTTGGGAGACACAGAGGAAAAATGAAAAAGTCAAACTGTAAGCCAACTCAGAGCATAGAGAAAAAATCAGGGTGGAATGCAAACAGACAGCCAGACAACTCCCTGCTCCTCAGCAGAAGGGTTCCCAAGTTGAGGTCAAGTTTGAAAATAGCCCCTCCAGCCTGGCCAGCTCGTACAAATTCCTAGACATCCAAAGCTTCCAGGAGGAAAATGGCCGCAATGTAACTTTTTACTGTAGGGATGAATTGTAAGGCAGCTTCAGAGAGTGGCAGCCCATTGTCTCCATTTTGGCTGAACTTGACCCTGTTTCCATAGAGAGCTGGCTAGGACTCTTCCTCATCCTCTCATTTGGGCTTTAAGCAATGCATATCAGTCCAGCTGAGGTGCTGGTGGTAGTCCTGAAAGACTACAGCCATGTTTCCCCAGAGTTCCCCACCTGTTGCTCCCTAGTGTGAGCCAGCTCAAGGCAGGACAAAGAACCAATGCTCCACACTGCCTGCTGGGATCCCCTCTTGAAGGATCATACATCAGAGCGATCCTGAAGCATGAGATACTATCTCAATTGTGTAATGAAGATTACTCTTTTATTATTATTATTATTAATTATTATTATTATTATTTATTGTTGTTAATGCACTTAGTGGTTATAGGATCTCACTACACAGCTTGGACTCATAGTGATCCTTCTGTTTTCAGCATCCCCAGTGATAGGATTACAGGCATGTGCCACTATACCCAGACTCTGTGGCTGGCTCAGCCCACCCTGGGGTGGGGCTGGTGCAGCATATGGCACCAGAGATCAAACCGTGGTCCCTGCACTTGCCTAAACTCACCTAGGCAGGCACTCTAGTCTGCTGTGCCATCTCACCAGCCCAGATTACCCTTTCTGCACACTTTTCTCTCTGCTTGTTGCAGAGGTGATTTGGGGCCTCCTGCCTAGCCCAGCTCACTGTACTCTTACTTCCTGCCATTCTCAGTCACTCATCCTCAAGCCACATCTTCCTTCATGAATGAATAAAACCCAACTTTGGCCTTGAGTCAAGGCCTTAGTTCTGGATAGCCCATATCATGGTTGGATGTAGGAGCCCCTTGGCTCCCCATAAGTACAAATACACCTTAGTGTTTTTATTCTTGCTGTGGGTTATACTGGGTGTGGTAGGTTGGAATTAACTTGATGGAATTCCAATAACTTTTCCATGGGAAAATGTAAACTTTTTCAATCAAAATGAGGATCAGGAAGGGCTTTCTATAAAATTCAACTCTGATAGAGAAGGGTGTGGATGTCCTATATCTCTTGCTTTCTCAGTTTTGATTTTCGTTCCTCAGTGGAAAATGTAAAACCATTAAACTTCTGGGCAAGGAAGCTTTTCCATTCCTTGTTTCACAGATGAGCTCTGTGCGTTCATCTTCTTTCCACAGCAGAGGGCTGTTGCTAGACAATGAAGTCATGGGCTCTACTGATGTCTTAGAAATAACTAGAAGAGATTTATCACAAGGACCCATCTCTAGGTATTCAGGGAAGCTAGTATCAAAGAGATACTGACTAATGATATAGAAAAGTGACATAGACTGTGTTATTGTTTTCTGTCTTAGCATCAGCAAAGCATTTTTTGGTTGGAAAGTGTGAGTCCAAATCCTAGCTCTGTCCTTCCTTGCTGAGGGATCTCAGGCAAGTCCTTTATTCCATGCCCATCTCAGTGATCTGGACTGTGACACAGAGACAACCATTTCTGACTAAAGATAAACCAGAGTTCTCAGGTTAGAGGTCGGGAAAATGAGATTCTCTCCAATTCACCTCACATTTTGTGCCCTTCTCTGCGTATCCAAAGATGCATATAAATTCCTGAGGCAATAGAGAACGGCTTAGAGTATTCCATGCGTGTGCACAGTTGGTCAAGATGCCTTGGCACTTTATCATCACCATCATTACTGTCATTGTCATAAGTATTCTTAGCAACATAGTGATTGTGAGGGAGATCAAAGTAGGTTACCCCCAACTATAGCCCTCTGGCCCATTTAAGATGGTCATTCAGAGGGCTGTGGATGGATGCAGGAGTAGCTCTAAAAAGCCATCCTTTGGAGTGCAAGAGACCTTTCATTTATAATAAGAAGTAAACGGCAGGCGCAAAGAGGCTTTCTCTGAAGTTTCCCTCCCAGTCTTATCCAGATCCTCCCAGAGATTGTCACAGGCTGTCACATACTTTTCAAAAACCTATTATGTGTGAGGATTTATCTGTACTAAAAGACAACCTATGTTTGCAGTTCAGTTTCCCCTCTCTTCCATAACTTCCATCACCCTCTTCCCTGACAGTCTCAAGCTCTTTCTGCAGCTCAAAAGGCTATTTAAACATCAACAGCTGGAACTTTCTTTGAGCCTCAAACTCTGTGTGTGGTTTCTGTTTCTGAACATTAATAATTGTGTATACCTTTTCTCCCATAAATCTATTGTCAGATTATTTCATAGACTAAAATTATCACCACTTCAGAGGAAAATTTTGAACTTTGCTGTTCTTACAAAGATATGCCTTCACCTACTTTCTGGCTGGAGATTGCTACAAAGTCTTCAGAACAAAGAAACATGTTGTTCAGGTCCTCAGAAAAAGTTACATTGTTCAAAACTGATCACAGAATGAACATGAACATATTTTATATTTTCACAGTGAATTTTGTAAGAGGAGTCGCCAGACATAGCACCATGCTTATTAAAAACAAAGAGACTAAAATAGATTTTTTTTTGCACTTGCTGCACATTATAAACATCTGGGGAATTTTAAAAATATAATGTCCAGCCCCCCAACCCACGGGACACTGATTTAGTTGGCCTGGGAAAAGCCTCAGACCTCTGTGAGTAGCTCCTAAGAAGACTGTAGTAGGCAAGCAGATGTGAGAAGCACTGCTCCAAAGTAGTTTACTTAAGGGTTGTTGGAAGATGTCAGATGCTGATATTTATGAAGCCCTTTCTGACACCAATGCTCAGTGACAACAAACCACAGTGCCCTGACCCACAAGAAAGAGTGGGTGTGGCTGGTTGCAAATACAGACAGCACAGTGCTTCTGGCAGAGATAATTTAGCTCAGGAAGCTGTAAATACAGATTCTCCAAGCTAATGCTGTCTAACTGGGAGCCTTCCTTGGCCATGGCTGTGTTTTCTGATGCAAATAGAAGACTCACTAGGGTCATTTAAGAAGCAAGTGGAGAAATTCAGAAGGAAACACAATCACTCAGTATCATGCATGATTCCATGTTGTTGTTATATTATTATCATTATCATTATTATTGTTGTTATTATTACATAGCCAGCCTGACAGAAAACTCCTGGATACAAATTGAACTATTTGTACAGTTATAATGAGGTGATCTAAGAATCTCTTCAGGAATGAAAGGAACTTAAATTTCTACGTATAACTTCTAACATTACACCCTTACTAGCTTTTAACTAGCTTGAGCCTATCTCTAATGGCTGAATCTTAAGTCATCCATCTGGTTAAGCTCCCTTAGAAATGGCCATGGCCCATGGCCTATCAAGGTGAGAGAAAAGCACATTCCACTCCTGCCCCCTGCAGTCGCTTCTACCATGCCTCGTGTCCCTGGTAACCTCTGCAGTCTCCTCCCTATTTTTCTTCTCCAACGTGTACATTGTCTCACATGTTGCTTTCTGCTCTAGGACAAATATTCCTACTCCCTGTAAAGCAAACAAAGCTCATATAGGGCCGCCTGTGGTAGGTTTAATGCTTGCGCATATTTATTTTTTTCCTTGCCATAGTATTAGAATCGTACCCTTTTCTAGAGCTTTATGGTAGACAATGTTCCCAGCCCTTGCCCTTGCGCTTAGCGTAGCGAGTTGCTTTAACCCAGGGGGATGTTAACAGACAAGATACAAGCCAAGATTTGAAATACGTTCATAGGATTTGGTTTGCTTTTGTTATTACCCTAGCACAGACCCACCTTTGCCTGATGGCCTGGAAAGTTGGTGAGATAGGTGGGATTAGTGAATTAGATGGAGCAGTGAGGCCAGCTCACTGCATGGAGCAAAGTGTAGCCTAGACCATCATCTCCACCTCAGCTGGCCCACACAGCTGTGCACAGGAAGTCAGTGTGCATTACTGACGTTTGCCTTGGTTGGCCAAGCATTGCTGTCATGACTACAATCTAGTGCATGAGTCTGCAAGTGAGTGACCTTTAATGATCAAGATTTACTTAATCTGCTAGAGAAAAACCACACTGTGGTGCCTCTCACTGCCCTCCATTCTAAGCCAGTATCTGCTACCTGCTGGCCGGCATAGTCACTGCTTCTGATCTGTGCACCTGGGCCCTTGATGGCCTTACGGGCCATGTAGACATAATCCTCGGTGCTACTTCTGATTCTGCCCCCTACTGCCTTCAAACATGAATTGCATTTGGTCTTCTCTGCTTCATTCTCATCAGCTAACATTTTGTGGAAACTGGAACTCCACATCCACTCCCAGAGTTTAAAAAGGAGATCCTAACCTGGCTTCTCGTATTCCTGCTATATTTTCACTTCCTCATTGCTCTCTGAAGCAAAAGGCGGGCAAAACATACAACTTCATGTAACCCAGAATACAGACAGTCAAAAGTACAAACTTGAATAGCATTTTCAGTATCTTACTCTGTGACAGTATAGAACATGTTAATAATCAAGCAAGAGTTTCTATTTAGGAAGACAATAAAAAATAATTTCTTCTTGAAATATATGTTGGCTTAATTTAAAGTTAGGCTTCTCAATTTAATGTACATAGCATTATGTTTCTGTACTAGCAAGTTCTAAGAAGCTATGGAATAAAAATGGTACAGTTTTTTAGAATATTCATTTTACTTGACATGACAGTATTATTGGAGATGTTTTTATCTGATTAATTTGAGAATTTCTTTAATGGAAAAAAATCACTTATGTTTACCCAAAGGTTTGATTACATTGAGAGTTGAAATTAAAATCCTTAAATATAAAATATAAACAGGATGTTTGTTTTAGAAGATCAAAACACGCAATTCAAATTTGCCACAAAACAGAAAAGACATTGATTTGTGTATCTGAAAATCACAGAGAACTAGTTTCAAGTGAGGCTTGATCTTGTATCTCCTGTGCTTCGCTCTTTATGATGTTTAAGTTCAGCCTCATGTTCTGGTGGGTTCTCTCATGCAAGCTCTTAGCTCTATTTCTGAAACAGTGAAATGGCTAAAGTGGTTTCTATCTTACAACTCACTGTTCAGGAAAAAGGAACATATATCTTCTGATATGTCTCATTCCCTCTTGGGATGCCTTCTCTTTTATTGGCCCAAACAAGGCACTGTGTTCAAATCAGAACCAATCATTTTTTCCAGGCACAAGGCACACTGATTGGCTCAAGTTTATCAGAGACAATTTCTATAGCTGGAGAATATGGTTAACAGCTTGAATGATAAAGCTGACAATAAGAAGGGGTGTATTTTTCAACAAAACATCAGGATATTATTGGTGGGTGAAGGTAATATGGATATTTGAGTGCTAACCCAAACACATCCAATAGATGGTTAAATAACATTACAGAAGATAAGGAGGAGAAATTAGAAGATAAAAATTATCTGAAAAAAATTAACTAATGAGAAAATGTGATGTGTGTGTGTGTGTCTAAGGATGTGAATTGTTCAGTGTGGTTATATTGTTGTGATAAGAAACCCTTCTTAATATTTATATAAATTTTACTGATATCAAGGAAGCATACCACAGATATTACAATAATAATAAATCAAAAGCATTTTGAGTGTACAGGCAAATAATTTTTATAAAATGAACTGTTCATGTTTTGTAGAATTCTTATGTCAACATCTGCTCTATGGTTGCAATTGAATTATAATTTGACAAAACCAGGCTACAGATGAATACACGATTACAAGTGTAGTGCCAACACCAACGTTGGTTTCTACCTCTGCTTCTGTTAATGAAGAAGATGAAAGTGAAACGAAAGCGAGCTATGTTAGAGCTTCACTCGCCTATGCATATCATGGGTGACTACTGCCAGATCAAAGTTTCAAAATCCTGATAACTGGAGTTAGTCACAATACAATGGCTGTGGTGTGACACATGTACGTCTATTTGACATTGGCATATGTGGTATGAGCTAAATAAATAGTGAATATGCACATTTTAAATAATTATTTTAGTAAAGACACATTTCTATTAATCCCCCTCAACACACTCCTTTCTTGCACATGTATATCTCATCATTCTTGCCACCTTCTGAAGCAATTCTGGCAGTATTCTTTCGTGAATGTCTTTAGTTGCCCTGCTGGGGCTGACTTAACATCTTGAATTTATCCAGAACATCTACCTTTCATGGAAATTTTGACTTTGGGGAAGAGCCAGAAGTCACACAGTGCCACATCTGGTGATAAGGTGGATGAGGATGCTCATACAAGCCTGCCCTTCTGTTGGCTGGTAGGTGGCAGTAGTACACACTGTATTTTTAAATCACATCTTATAAAGATATTTGGGGTGGCTGACACATGGGTCAGCTTGAGGGATCTGAAGCTTGGCTGGATCCACTCAGTGACTCCTCATCTAGGGCATGGAGGCCCTTCCCTGGGGTTGGGGAGCATCCTAGAGTCACTCAGCACAAAAGGGTATATAAAGGGGTTAAGGAAGGATTCTGCACCTTGGAGGAGCTGGATCTTCGCAGCAGCTGACGTCACTTCCTTGGAGGAGCTCAGATCTTCACAGTCGGTGTGGGAGGAAGGGAGGGAGGCTTCCTCAGTGCCACAGCTGCTGCTCCTTCCTCAGGTCCTCACTGTTTTCCACTGCCGTGAAATGCTGCCTTCTGCCTTGTGCTACTCTGCCTTGGAGCCAGCCAGGTATGCACTAAAATCCCAGGTAACAGTGAGCAAAATAAACCTTTCCTTCCTTAACTTTGGGTGTCTAGTATTTTGTCCCAGCAACAAGTAAAAAGTAACTGAGAAAGTCCTCATAAAAGAGGACTTCTAGAACTGCTTCAGAAAGTGGCAAGAACTGTAGGGATCTGCTGGAATCACTGCGATCAGTTCTACCTGGGGAGAATGGGTGGCAGGAATGAGAAAGATAGACAAGAAGATGAAAGCTGGGCTAGGAGGTCACTGGTCTTGCCTGATGGGCAAGAATAACTCAATGCACAACAAAAGATGTTTTATTTATACTTTTGCAAAGATTGCCTAGCGACTAAAAGCTGGCCTGAGCCACACAGGATATTTATCCCAGTACTGAGGTAACTTGTTCGCTTTAGGCCAATGGTTCTCAATCAGTGGGTCGCGACCCCAGCAGGGTCGAACGACCAAAACACAGGGGTCGCCTATGGAAAACACATATTTAAACCCATGCTATGCCATGGTGAAATGTTACTTATTGGAGTTAGTAATAAATACTTCTCAATATATAATCAAATATTGCTTTTGTGATTAATCACTATGTTTAAACTATGTTTGATTAGTAGCAATGAGAATACATAATGCATATTAGGTATTTACATTCTGAATCATAACTGTGAAAAAATTACAGTTTTATTTTTATTTATTTATTTATTTTTTAAAATTTCATTTATTTATTTATTTTTCTTGTTTCAGAACCTTTGTTTGTTCACTCATTTTTATGGCCGGCTCAGCCCACCCTGAGGGCAGGGCTGGCACAGCATGTGGTGCCGGGGATCGAACTGTGGTCCCTGAAGCCGCCCAAGCTTTTCCAAGCAGGCGCTTTAGACCACTGAGCCATCCCGCCAGGCCCTACAGTTTTAAAATAGCCACCAAAATTATTTTTTGGTTTGGGGTCACTGCAACATGAGAAACTGTTGCGCAGTCATGGCATTAGAAAGGTTGAGAAGCACTGCTTTAGGCCTCAGAATATTTGGAGAGTGACTAATGGCAATGTATATTGTATTATAACTTTTAAAAAGTAAATATTCACCATCTATTTTGGCCACTTTGTATACTCTCCATTAATCTTTAGCTCTAAACAGTCATCGAGACAATGAACCAAGCCTTGCATTTCCAGTTCCATGAGATAAATGCTCCCACCATAGCCTGTCTTACATTACCAATGTCCAGTTATTAAACACAGAATTGGGAAAATACATACTATTGCAGCCCATTTTTTAGTATTCCCTTCACAAATTCAGTAAACACAAATAATTTCAAGAGTATAGGTAACAATAAAAATAAACAGCAAGTGAGAAAGTTCTACTATTTATACCATTTTAATCATGATTTATTTTATTATGTTTATATAATATTTAATGATTGTTATGGTTAGCAACAACTAGATTACAAAATTACTGCAAATTGAATGCCTGACTCTCAGGAGCCACATCCAGCACATTCTGTCTTTCCTCTGTGTATTCATCCCAGAATAACCATCACTCGACACACTGAAAAGAAGAACACCTTGAGAGATGGAGTGCAGAGTCACAGAGGATAGAGTCACCGTACATGGCTAGAAGGACAGATGGTGCCCATGGGGAGAAGATCCAGAAGCAGAACACATTTAGTGGGGGTAGCAGGTTAGAGCCCCGAGATGAATCTAAAGATAGAAGTACCCTCTCCACCAGAGATGTGTAGAAATTTGGCACAGGTTGTGAATATCATCTGGTGATAACATGGAGTGTTTTAGGCAATGGAAGAAATTTAGAATCAATTAAAATCAGAGAAGCATACACACACACACATATATGATATATGATATATACATATAATATAGAAATTTTACAGATATATGTGTCTATATGCATAAATATGTACATGTGTTGAAATAGATTCCAAAATGATGTCAAGATTTGGGACAAACACAATTTTAAATAAATTCCTTTGGGGGAATCCACCTTAGTCTCCAATCTTTATGGCATATGTGTCATTCTTCTCTGCTATTTTGGATACTTACTACTTCCTCCTCACTGAAAATTTATGTTTCATCTGGTCTGAATTTTTAATCCACTGACTGCTCTGTCTTGCTAATTATGAGAATCTGAGATGTAAAAATTCTAGGATCCCATGCATAGAGGTTCCCCTTTAACACAGTGAGTCTTCTGATCAAAGAATCCTACTGCTCCAGACCTGATTTGTGCATGACTGCAGGCAGATCACTCCTCCTCTTGGGACAGAAGGTCAATCAGGCTCTGACCTCTGGCAGTGACATGAGAATCGTGGGGTGGGGGACCCCTCGCACTATGTGACTGCAGAAATCCTGCCTGCTGCTCTCACATGGCTCAGGCAAGTCTGCATAGCTGGATTCTCTCTGACTGGCAGGAGGAATCTAATTCCCTGCTCCCAGTGAGATATACTGATTGTAATAAACTCTTAAAGTTTCTCTCTAGCAAGAAAAACTGGCTCATACCTAATTGGCCGGGACCAGAGGACCTCAGCTAGTGAGACTTCATCCCAGATAAAAGAAAGAAAGAAAGAAAGAAAGAAAGAGAGAGAGAGAGAAAGAAAACGATGTGAACTGTTTAAATCAGTTTTTAAAAATATTATCAGTCTATCTCCTGGGATATACCATAGCTTCACTAAATGCAGGGCAAGTACAAGAGCTCGAAGTACCTAATTTAACACCTGAAAATTCCCAAGGAAGATTATGCCACAGAAGGAAGACATATTGAAGATTGTAAGAAAAGGTTTAATAAAAAAAAAAGTAAATGAAAAGGCCATAAAATTTAAATGAGGTTCGTTCCTGGGGTTATAATGAGTTCTATGTTCAGACCTTGTTAATAGCTTTTTTAAAAAATAATTTTATTGTAACTTCTATTTTTTTCTATCGGTATAATTAGAGCTTAATTAATTCCCCCCTAAAGGGGAAAAAGGAGGACAAAATGGTATTTGATCTGAGACACATACAGCAGGCAAAGTAATTAGATCAGTCAGTTACTGTCCCTCACCTTTTTTCCTCACAAAAGACCTCTCTGGGCTATAGTTAGTTGCCTTTGTAGGATGAGAATGGCAATGGTATCCTTACATGATATTTTTATGGGATGAGTGCATAAAGTAATATAATAAAAAAACCAAGGTTCTGAAAGTTACTAAAATAATAATACAGGGCTAGGGAGATAGCTTGGCAGTCTGAAACCAGGAGTGGTAGCACACGTGTATCATCCCAGCACTAAGGGAGACTGAGCCAGGAGGATCACTAGGAGTGTGAACTCCATATCAAATTAAATGAAGTTTTAAAAATTTAAAGTAATAATGTGATTTATTTGCTCTGGTTTAGCAATGCAGCTTAGTGGAATGACTTCAAGAAGTTACCGGTGTCAGAATTAATTACCTTCTGCTTCCATGGCAATGACTTATTACACCAAGACCATTAATGTGCCCTCCACAGGCTCCACGGGCTCAGGAGAAACCCTTGGCAACACACGTGTGTCAGCCAGTGGGAGAAAAAAAAAAAAAAAAAAACGATTTCAAGAAAGTCATTGAGCAAACTTGCTGGGGCCCAGGAAGCCTCGTGTTAGAAGCCAGACCTACCTTCGGGATCCTCTATGAGGCTGAGAGGGAACTGGCAGAAAGGCAGGGGGCCCAGGGGCATCATGGGATGCTTGATGTCTACCACAGCCAAGTGAGCAGCACTGCTGATGACTTCAGAACCTGCCTGAGCCTGCAGGTTGCTGGTGAGAAGTACTCCCGAGGGAGAAGCTTTTCTTCTTGTCCCCCAGAATGCTCTGCTCTGGGGTCTGGGCATAGTGCTAAAGCATATTTCTTGCTTCCCGGCCCTGTGTATGCTGTTACTCAGTTCAAAGTTTCCACCCGCCTTGCTGCATTCAGCTATCTCCTTTTCTTATATCTTTTGCTCTCTAGGCAACTGACTCTGAGGTTAACCTCCTTGTCCAACATTTAGGAGTAAGCCACCCAGGTGACTTGTTATGAGCTCCCTATCACTGCAGGAGAAACAAGAAACAAGTTAGAAAAAGATCTACAGTTGAGCACCAATTGCTGCATGGAAAGTGGCCCCTGGTTGTAGCACAGGTAGGAAGAACCAGTCATGTCCCTTGGACTTCCAGAGAAGAGCCGCTCCATTCCTTTTAAAAAATAGAGAAGTTAAAGCCAGGCATGGCGGTGCATGCCTATAATCTCTGCATTTGGGTGGCTGAGGCAGGAGGATCAGTGTGAGTTCAAGACCAGCGTGGGCTACAAAAGTGAGTTCAACTGAACTGCATAATGAGACCTTGTCTCAAAAAGAAAAGAACAAAACAAACAAACAAAAAACCCAATAAAATAGAGAAGTTTATTTTGGGGAACCTAATCTTCCCAATACTGTCTTAAAAAAATGACATATTTAATCAATCTAACAGCAGAAGTAAAATCAAGTCAACAAGTAAACATTAAAAATTACACTACTCTGAAAAAGGAGATCAAACAGAATATCAGAAAGTAGAAAGATACCACTTGTTCATGGATAGGATGAACCAAAACTGAAAATGGAGCTGTTTCCAAAATTGCTATAGAAGGACTAGCCAAATAGCTCAGTAGATTAGAGTGCCTGCAAGTAGGCTCAGGGGACAGAGGGTTGATTCCTGGGCCTGTTGTGCAGGCCCTGACCCCGGGGTGCACTGAGACAGCAACCGAGACTGGCTGTGGTGGCACAGCCCTGTAATCCCAGCACTTGGGAGGCTATAAACAGGTGGATCACTATGACTCTGATCTAGTAGTGAGACCCCAAACACCCTAGAGATTCTTCCCTAAAAATATGAAAAATAAAAAATAAGTTCGTACGCAGATTAATACAGTTCCGGTCCAAATACCATTAGTATACTTCGCAGATCGAGAAAATAATCCAAAATTCATTTGGATCCAAAGAGCTCCGGAATAGCAAAGGCAATCCTGGGCAACAAAGGCAAGGCTGAAGGCTTCCCAATCCCTGACTTGAAATTGTACAACAAAGTGACTGTGATAAAAGTAGTAAGTCGCAAGGTACTGACAAAAGAAAAAAAAAAGAAAAACAGACTCGAGGGTCAGTGGAACAGATTAGATGATGCAGACACAACCACAAACACACTCAAACACCTCGTCTTTGACAAAGGCATCAAACATGTTCATATGAAGTGTCAAAGCCTCATTACTCAATGGGGCCAGAAATACTGGCTTTCTACACTTTCAAGAATAAAACTACGTCCCTGCGCCCCTCTGCTCCGCCTCTGCGTTCCCGCGACTAACTTCCTGTTCCAGCCCAGACCCAAATCGCACCGTTGGGAGCTGAGCCCACGCGACAGCTGGGTCAGGATACTTGGCCTGCCTTCCCTTTCCCCGCCCCCCTCCCAATTTTTTTTTTTCCTCTCCAGCCAAAGCTGCAGCACCGAACCCATCAAATAGCCCGTTTGGCAACTGATCTGGTCCACGAGCCTACCAGGACTCCTCAATCCCAAAGCTCCACCTCCACCTACAGACCACATCTGCCAGGATTCTCAAAAGCTAACAGTCAGAGCCCAAACACACGAGTCAGGAACCTCTGTAGAAGAACCACCTTGGAGACTCCAGACCAAACGGCCATAGACACAGCATAACACCACCAAAGTGCAGAGGTCGCTTCCATACAAAATGATAACAACAAGGAGTAGGAGGCAATCTCAAGACCCGTGCCCACCCAAACAAAATACAGAAGACACTATCATGGAAGAAAATGAGAATTATACAGATGAAACCTCTGAATTGGTAGCATCTGAGGCAGACACACAAGTGAAGAAACTTATAGAGCAACTGAGATCACAGATAACATCTGAAGTAAAAAAAGAAATACATGAAGTGGAAAAACGGCTGGAGAAACGTATAGAGGACATCAGAGCAGAAATAATATCTAAAGTTGACAAAGACATGCCTAAATCAATAGCAACCCAAGTAGGTGAACAACTACACAAAAGTAGAAAGGAGAACAGAACAGAAATAATCTCTGTATTAGAGAGAGAAAGGATAACCATAATGACAGACTTCAATATTATTAAAAAAGACATCGATAAACAATTAGAGGAGAATAGAAAAATGATGGATTCCCTGACGGAGAAATATAGGAAAGACATAGACCGCATGAAACAGTTTCAAAGAGATATACAAGAAAATAAAACCTCGATCACAAGTTGGCAGAGCTGAATGAATGAAAATGAAGATAGAGTTTCCAACCTTGAAGACACAGTTGCAGCCAGTGAAAGAGTAAGAAAGGATCTTTTAAAAACAACCAGAATGCAGGAAAAAATAATTCATCATCTGCAAGACGATGCGAAAAAGAACAACGTGAGATTAATGGGAATCAATGAGAAAGAAGGAGTCAATACAAATGATATCAAAAGAATATGGGCAGAAGTAATAGCAGAAAACTTCCCAAATTTGAGAAAACAATCAGACATTCAGGTAACTGAAGCCTACAGAACCCCAAATAACATCAACCCAACTAAAAACACACCAAGACATATAAGAGTCAAAATACCAGAAATCCAGCTGAAGAATAATATACTAAAAGCTGCTAGAGAAAAGAAACAGATCACATTTAAAGGAAAACCCATCAGAATAACAGCGGATTTCTCTTCACAAGCCATGAAGTCAAAAAGAGCATGGAGCAGAGTGCTTCAAGACCTCCATGAAAACAATTTTCAGCCCGGGCCATTGTACCCGGCAAAACTCTCCTTCAAGTATGAGGGAGAAGTGAAATATTTCCATAAGAAAGAACAACTAAAGAATTTCATGACATCAAAGCCAGTGCTACATAATATTCTGACAAATATTTTAGAAAGGGACCAAAATGACCCAAATCCAACAAATGAGAACAGAAAGATCCCACCAAATAGAGTAACCAACTAAAAAATTGGAGGAAAAATTGGTAAACACTAGTGAATAAGAGTCATGTCAGCCATAAGTCAATACATTTCAATTATAACCATCAATGTAAATGGACTCAATTCTCCAATCAAAAGAAGTAGACTTGCAGAGTGGATAAGGAAACAGAGCCCAACAATATGCTGCATACAAGAAACACATTTAACCC